>PVJS01040600.1:0-18357 GCA_004027185.1 Glis glis
TTTTTTTTTTTTTTTGCCATACCGGGGATTGAATGCAGGGGTGTTCTACCTCTGCGCTACGCCCCGGCCCTATTTTTTTATACTTTTATTTTGAAACTGGGTCTTACGAAGTTGCAGAGGGCCTCACTAAGTAGAGAGGGACAGAGAGACAGGGAGGGAGGGAGGGAGAGAGAGAGAGAGAGAGAGAGAGAGAGAGAGAGAGAGAGAAACCGCGCACACGCGTGCGCGAGCTGAGGCTGGCCGCAAACCCAGATCCTCCGGTCTCCGCCTCCCAAAGTACTGGGATTACAAGCGTGCGCCACCACGCCCGGCATGAGACCCTTTTTCAAAAAAACAAAAATAAAAAAATAGAGCTGGAGGTATAGTTTGGAGGTAGAATGCGCATGCGCATGGGTTCAATCCCCCAGTACTAACACCCCCGCAAAATACACCTTGTTCAATAATTTGAATAATTACTAATCATCATTGCTTTGAGATTTTACACTGTTTTTTTAACCTTCGAAAAAAGACTGTGTGTAGAAAGGTAGAGCTAAATGAATTTAGGAGCCCAAAGAATTAACCTTAACACAAGGAAGATTTCCCTTCTCCTTTGGAATTCAATTTCTTTTTTTTTGTTTTGCGGTACTGGGGATTGAACCCAGGGGCGTTCTACCTCGGTGCTACACCCCCAGCCCTATTTTTTAATCTTTCTTTCTTTATTTATTTATTTTTTTGTGGTACCGGGGATTGAACCCAGGGGCATTCTACCTCCGCACTACACCCCCGGCCCTATTTTTTTATACTTTATGTTGAAACCGGGTCTCACGAAGTTGCGGAGGGCCTCACTAGGTAGAGAGAGAGAGAGAGAGAGAGAGAGAGAGACAGGGAGAGAGAGACAGGGAGGGAGAGAGAGAGAGAGCGAGCGAGCTGAGGCTGGCCGCGAACCCGGATCCTCTGGTCTCTGCCTCCCAAAGTACTGGGATTACAAGCTTGTGCCACCACGCCCGGCGGAATTCAATTTCAAATACATTCATTAATATGTATTTATTTCCAGGCTCCTAGTCTCAGACTCACAGGTAAATAAATCACATAGGTAACTACTAAAAGTCAGTGCAGTGATAGAGATATGTATGAAGTGCCAAGGGAACCCAGATGAAGGGGTAAGTAGTTCTGTTTATAGAACTTAGAGAATGAAATCCTGGAGGGTGAGCTAGGAATCTCTAACTTCATTCCACTCTACTCTCCCTCGCTGGTTCTAGCCATGTAGGTCTTCTAGTTCCCAAAAAATACCAGTGCTTTCCTGCCTCAGGGTTTCCATGTTCTACTGGACCTATCTTCCTTAAACTCTTCCCCTGTCTATTTGTTAGTTCCATTAGTATATCACTTTTTCAGTGGGGCCTTCTCAGACTCACCAGCTCTTCCTTATTTTTCCTCAGAGCATCCCTGTTAATTTCTTTATATCATCACAACTTGTAATTACATATCCATGTGTGGCATTATTTGTCCTAAATTTGTCTTTCAGTAGAATGTAAGCTTCATAAGGGCAGGCCATATTGTTCACTATGGTATACTCAGTGCGTTGTACAATGCTAAGGACACAGCATTCAGTGAGTATTTATTGAATGAAAGAAGGGTAGCAGTAGCAGGCAGACTCCCCTGGGCACCCAACTGGCCTCGTTTCTGTCATCACTTTGCCATCCTAGAATGACTCAGGTAGAGTTCAATCCAGCCCAGTGCCCACAGCAACTACTGTTTACTCTGCAATATTTCAGATCCTCCTCAATGACCTGGTTCTGGGAAGCAGACATACTTTCACCTTTCTGAGTTTTGGAATTAGGGAATCTCTCAGAAGCCCCCTATAGAAATGATGTTACCTTGGGGGTTTTGAGCACAAACTTCTGTTTGCTTTCATCAGGGCCCAGCTGTGCCTTCAGTTTCAGGAGTTTTGCCACCTCCTCCTCGATCTGTGGAGAAAAAGAAGCCGCCGGGCTATCCACCTGTCACTCCCCCTCCCTCCCTAGCCATTCATGGATATTCCTCCCTCATAGGAACCGAGGCAGATCTCTTAGGCCTAGCCTTGCTGGCCTCAGGACCCACCCTATCTAGCTCTCCACCCAGCCCATCCTTCCCCCGCCCCCAGTCCCTTCCTCCACTTGCCTGTCCTCGGTCCAGACCACCCCCGATTTATGTTCTCCCGGGCTTTGCGGGGCCCCTCCCCTGGCGGCTGGGTCGCACCTGGTCGGCGCTGGCTTTCTGCTGCTTGAGGCCCCGCACGCGCTCTCCCTGAAGTCGCACCAGCTCCTCCAGCGCCGCACGATCAGCCATCGCGGCTGCTAACACGACTGACTGCAGTCTAGACCCGCCTCGGTGAACTCCGCCTCAGTCCGGATGACTTCCGGCTATCGAGTCACTGGGCCGCTTGCCTAGAGAGCCTCCTCCGAGCACAAAAACCACTTCCGGGTCAGGGAGCTTGGGAGGACCCGAGCCGAGCCTGAGGGACTAGTTAGTTGCTCAGGTGTTTCCTGATGCTCGGTCTTTGCTTCTCCAACGCACTCCTCTCTTCTTGGGGGTCCGGCCTGCCTTGTTCCCAGTCCTTTGGCTCCTCCCGGAAAGCCGGCGTCCTGCCGCACGATGCCCCAGCTCGGACTGCTGTCCAGGAGGGCCTGGGCTTCGCTGCTAAGCCAGCTCCTGCGACCGTCCCACGTTGCCTGCATCCGGGCGGTCGGTTGCCACAGCCAGGTGAGCCAGACTGAGAGAGCTCCGGTCTGTCCCAGCTGGGCCTACAGGTCTGCAGGCATTCCAATGGGTTTTTATTGAGTGTCCACTGTGTACCAGCACTGACCTAAGCATTTTGGAAGCTTTGTTATTTAATACTTGGTTGGGTGGGTTATTTCCATTTTACAGTCGGGGAAACAGGCTGCAAGGCTGAATGACCTATCTGCAGATACACAGCAAAGGAATGTTTTTAATACGGTTCTACGTTCCATTAAAGAAAACTCTTGGAGTTGAACACATTAATGTTCTTAAGCAAAATATATGGGTATTCCCACTAAATGAGATGGGCAAAGACCATAGGAGTTCACATTAGAATTTACCTTAAGCTTGTAATTACGCACGCTTGTAATCCCAGTACATGGGAGGCTGAGACAGGAGGATCGCAGGTTCGAAGTCAGCCTTAGCAAAGTAGTGAGGACCTCTACGACTTAGCGACACCCTGTTTCAAAATAAAAAATAAAATAGGGCTGGGGGTGTAGCAGTATGCCCTTGAGTTCAATCCTCGGTACCAAAAAAAAATTTTTTTTGTTTACCTTAAAATGAATCTCAGAAGAACATTTTCACTTTTCAGAGATTTGGATTTTGGCACTAAAGATGAGGGATTGTAGACTTGAACGTCTCTTAGCGGAAAATAACCAAAGAATGGGACTACTATGTCTAGAAGGGCATATAGCCTGCCCATAATAAAGTCAAGAATTATGTTTTGCCTTACTTTAGAAAGTCCCTAACGTCCTCTTAGCAGATGCTATGTGCTATCGTGAACATATTTTTAGTTAATTTTCAGTTACAGCATTCTACTAGCCTGGGTTTTTTTTTTTTTTTAGTTCAAAGAGGAAATGCATTCCTTTTCATCCCACAGGCTTGTTCTCTTCTGTCTTCAAGTTATATTTTCCATATCCCCAGGCCTGATAAACGATGCTATCTTATTTAGAATTTAAATTTTTTCTACTTGAGTAAGAACTGAGAACTGGAGATCATATTAATCCTTACTCCTAGATGGTTGCTGGTGGTAGTGGTGGTGTTCTGTGCCTTGTTTTCAGATGCTTAAAAACTCCAGATACAGTGAAGAAGCTTGTGTGGTGGTAAAGACCTGATCTCATACGTTACATATACATTTGTAGATATAATATGGGTTCTTTAGGATGGGGTCTGAGGTCGAGATAGATAAAATGATACTCAGGCTTCCTGTTGCTCAGGGTCAAGGGTCTTTGCAGGTTGGTGGTCCATTGAGTCAGAGATGTCACAGGTCTGGACAGTGTCCAGAGGAGCCACATCTCCTATTCTTTCTTCTGCCAGGTTGCAGAGGCAGTGCTAACATCCCAGCTGAAACCACATCAAGAGAAACCAAATTTTATCATCAAGATCCCAAAGGTAATGCCCTTGCCCACCTTGTGCATCAGAGTTCCTTGGACAACTGACCTCTGCTTTTCCTGCCTCACTGGCCCCTTTTAATGCCATTTTAAGCTAAATTTACAACTACAACTGAAATTAAACTTTACCATTCTTGAGATAGTAGGTGGGGCTCAGAGTCATCTGAACTCAGAAAATTTCAGTTCCAAACCTTAGATTGTAGGTGTAGTCTTTTGTCTTTTTTGGGGGGTGGGTGAGGGTACTGGGGTTGAACCCAGGGGTACTCTACCTCCAAGCTACACTCTAGCCCTTTTTATTTTGAAATAGGGTCTCACAGAGTTGCTGAGGCTGACTTTGAATCTGGGATCCTACTGTCTCAGACTCCCAAGTACTGGGATTGTAGGCATGTACCACTGCACCCAGCTCAACTCTTTTTCTTAAATGGACTTGTTTCTTGTTTTTGTTTTTGTTTTCTTAACTATGGCTGGTTTTGGTTTCCAGGGCACCAGGGATCTTAGTCCTCAACAGATTGTTGTGAGGGAGAAGATTCTTGATATGGTTGTCAGCTGCTTTAAACGTCATGGAGCAAAGGGTTTGGATACTCCAGCATTTGAGCTAAAGGTGAGGGGAGAAGAGTGCTTGGAATGCCTTTTCTTAATCTGCCTTCAGTGTTCCAGAGAGCTTCTCATTTGTTTTGTAGTCATCATTTGAACTGTGGCTCTTTCTGTTTGATCCCTGTAGGAAATGCTCACTGAGAAGTATGAAGAGAACTCTGGGCTTATCTATGATCTAAAAGATCAAGGTGGAGAGTTGCTGTCCCTTCGCTATGACCTTACTGTATCCTTTTGAGTGCTGCAGTCTGACCTCTTTCCAAATCCAGAGGGCTTCTCTGATAGAAGGGAAGAAAATGACTGTGGAATACTATAGCTCCATCGTCAACAGCCTCTATTTCTAGTTTCTCCCAGAAGGCAATTCTGCCAGGAGAACCTGGCCTGGAGCCCTGTCATTTAACTTCAGCGCGAAGCCCGTTGTGTTGGCACACACCTGTAATCCCAGTACTTGGGAGGCTGAGACAGGAGGATTGCAAGTTCAAGCAACTTAGCAAGACTCTCAGCGAGACCCTTTTTCTTTTTTTTATATATATTTTTTTGTGGTACTAGGGATTGAACTCAGGGGCATTCCACTTCCGAGCTGCACCCCCAGCCCTATTTTGTATTCTTTATTTTTATTTATTTACTTATTTATTTATTTTTTTGCAGTACCGGGGATTGAACCCAGGGGCATTCTACCTCCGGGCTACACCCCCGGCCCTATTTTTTATTCTTTATTTTGAAACAGGGCCTCACTAAGTTGCAGAGGGCCTCACTAAATAGCTGAGACTGGCCGCAAACCCAGAGCCTCCTGTCTCAGCCTCCCAAGTACTGGGATTACAAGCGTGCGCCACCACGCTCAGCAACGTATTCTTTATTTTGAAACAGGGTCTCACTAAGTTGGGGAGGGCCTCACTAAGCTGGCCGAGAACCTGCGATCCTCCTGTCTCAGCCTCCCAAGTACTGGGATTACAAGCATGTGCCCAGGTGCAATTTGCATTTTAAATAGACATCCTGGGTAGTTAAAATGCATGTGATGATCAGGTGGGCTGGCATAGTGGCGCATGTCTGTGATCCAGTAGTTGGGAGGCTGAGACAGGAGGATCCAGGTTCAAGACCAGTCTCAGCAATTTAGTGAGACTCTCTAACCTAGTGAGACCCTGTTTCAAAACAAAAATTAAAAGAGGGCTGGGGATGTGGCTTGGAGGTAGAATGCCTCTGGGTTCAATCGCCAGTATAAAAAAAAAAAAAAAGCATGTGGTCCTTGGTCTACATTTTCAGAAACAAGGGTTTGACATTGTAGGCAAATCCAGGTTCTGAATCTTAACTATTTTCAAATATTTGAATATGAATCTGAATGGGAGGAAATGGCCCAGCCCTGAATTTCTTGGGTCATTTCTATCTGTGTGTCCCCTCCTTTCTGCTCAAGTTTCAGTTTTGCTAGGTGAAATTCCTTTACTTTGCACTATTCAATTTATATTGAATGCCAAGCTCTGCTAGGCCTTGGTGATAGTGGGAAACAGAGAAGGTTCTTGTTCTCATCCTAGTGATGAGATCCAATTGACAGAAGCCCAATCCTCCCTAATGTCTGTATACTGTGCCCAAGCTTTGAATGCCCTTTCTTCCTTAACTTATTTATGTGAGGTCCCTTTTGCTCGTTATCTGGCCATGAATAAACTGAAGAAGATGAAACGCTACCAAGTTGGAAAGGTGTGGCGGCGGGAGAGCCCAACCATAGCTCAAGGCCGCTACAGGGAGTTCTGCCAGTGTGTAAGTGACCTGATGGGGACAGCACAGTCTGATAGTTAACCTGGGAATTGTCTGAACAGTGGAGGTTTTTTCTGGTCTTTTTCTTTGCTGTAGGATTTTGACATTGCTGGTCAGTTTGACCCTATGATACCTGATGCAGAATGTTTGAAGATCATATGTGAAATCCTCAGTGGGTTGCAGCTGGGGGACTTTCTCATTAAGGTGAGAACAGGGCTGAGACTGGGGGAGATGTCTGGGTTTGGCCTGATGTGTATATGTACTCTTCCTGCAAGATTTCCTTTCTGTCCCTTTTATGAGTCAGGAGACTAGGGACTGCCATTGCTTTGTGAGAAAAGCCATTGACAGGGCACTTGGGTTACTTTGAGTTCACAGGTAAATGACCGGCGGATTGTAGATGGGATGTTTGCTGTCTGTGGTGTTCCAGAAAGCAAGTTCCGTGCCATCTGTTCCTCGATGGACAAACTAGACAAGGTAATGAAGAAAACATGCTTCAGTAGACCCTATCTGGATTTCTGCCCTGCCCTCAAATCCATACCATTAGAGGAAAATAAGGAGACAATGGCTGGAATTTTATGAGAGGAAGGTAAGGAGATATTCTGAAGCAAGATCTGAGTTGTGCTCTATAGTGGTGATGGTGACTGGTTATCTTTTCTGTGTGTGTGTGTGTGTGTGTGTGTGTGTGTGTGTGTGTGTGTGTGTGGTACTGGGGATTAAATTCAGGGGCATTCTACCTCCAATCTACACCCAAGCCCTATTTTTTTAAATTTTTATTTTGAAACAGGGTCTCGCTAGATTGCTGAGAGTCTCGCTACTTGCTGAGGCTGGCCTTGAACCTGTGATCCTCCTGTCTCAGACTCCTAAATACTAGGATTACAAGTGTGCGCCACTATGCCCGGCTGTGACTGGATATCTTAAGCTGCCTCTGATTTTGCTTAGTATACTATTAGCTACTCATGACATACATGCTGAATGAAAGTAAGATGTCCTTTTCCAGTTAGGGAAAGAAGGATTTGGGGCTGAGCTAATGTTTGGGTGTTTATACAGATGTCTTGGAAAGATGTGAGACATGAGATGGTGGCAAAGAAGGGCCTGGCTCCTGAGGTGGCTGATCGAATTGGGGACTATGTCCAATGTCACGGTAAGAACCAGGGTTTTCAGAGCTGTAATAGAACCAGGCTGATGGCAATGTGCTCAATTTCCACTTCTGAATCAGCTCCTTTCATTAGATGTGTTAAGCTCCAAAGCCTGGCCTGAATTTAATTTCCCTTTTATTTATTGTAACTATGTTGTATCTTCAGAGGCAGAGGTGGAGGCAGAAGAGGAAGGTCTGGTTATTTGAGACCAGGATCATCATCATCATCATCATCATCACCATCTTATTTATTTACTTATTTTTAATGCTGGGAATTGAACCCAGGGGCATTCTACCTCCAAGCTACACTCCCAGCCTATTTTATTTTTATTTTGAAATGGTTTCACTAGGTTGCTGAGAGTCTCATTACTTGCTGAGGCTGTCCTCGAACCTGTGACCTTCTGTCTCAGCCTCCCAAGTATTGGGATTAGAGGAGTGTGCCTGGCTCGTCTTTTTTTTTTTGGTGGTACTGGGGATTGAACCCAGGGGCATTCTACCTGTGGGCTACACCCCCAGCCCTATTTTTTTAGTCTTTATTTTGAAACAGGGTCTCACTAAGTTGTGGAGGGCCTCACTAAGTAGCTGAGGCTAGCTGTGAACCCGGATCCTCCGGTCTCAGCCTCCCAAGTACTGGGATTACAAGCGTGCACCACCATGCCTGGCTTCATCTTTTTTAAAGAAAATGAGGAGGACTAACTAGAGCATACTAGAGATAAATTTGGATGAAACACATCTGGATGAATAGCACAGACCTTATTTCCTCCTACTTTTCTCTCTAGGTGGGATATCTCTGATAGAGCAAATGTTCCAGGATCCCAGGCTATCCCAAAGTAAGCAGGCCCTGGCAGGCCTGGTGGACTTGAAGCTCCTCTTTGAATACCTGACTTTATTTGGAATTGCTGAGAAGGTAAGCTGAATTGGGAGTGGACCTCCTGCTGAGCTCTGATGCTGTCAGTCTGGTCTGGGAATGACTGTAGCTTTGTCCCCACAGATCTCTTTTGACCTAAGCCTGGCTCGGGGCCTGGACTACTATACAGGAGTAATCTATGAAGCAGTACTGGTACAGACCCCAGCTCAGGCTGGGGAGCAGTCCCTGAATGTGGGCAGTGTAGCTGCTGGTGGGCGCTATGATGAACTGGTGGCCATGTTTGACCCCAAAGGCCACAAAGTGCCATGTGTGGGTCTGAGCATTGGAGTAGAGCGAATCTTTTACATTGTGGAGCAGAGGATGAAGGTAGGTCCTAGGTACAGAAGAGGTGGAGCTGGAGGCCTAAAAACCTACTTCTGGAGGTGCAGTTGGACTGTTTTTCTAATTGTTTTGTGGGATTGCTGGTACAGAGGATTTTTAAATTAGTTTTACTTTCTTCTTTTTTGTCAGACTTCTGCTGAGAAAGTACGGACTACAGAGACCCAAGTGTTTGTGGCTACACCCCAGAAAAACTTTCTCCGAGAAAGGTTGAAGCTAATTGCAGAGCTTTGGGATGCTGGGATCAAGGTATGGTGGAGCTGGTATCTGTGCCATCGAGGTATACATGGAAATCAGGAGCGAGGTTCATTTCTCTCTTATGCCTAGGGTGGTGCACAAGACCTTTTTAGCCTAGCACTAGAGGGCTAGCCACTTAGTTCTGTTTTCCTTAGAAATCTGTGTTCTTGGAGTTTGTGTGCTGTGGTCACCCTAAGTCCTCTACTATGCCTTGACCCTTTTCAGGCAGAGATGCTATACAAAAACAATCCTAAACTATTAACCCAACTACACTATTGCGAGAACACGGGCATTCCATTGGTGGTCATTATTGGTGAGCAAGAACAGAAGGAAGGGGTCATCAAGCTCCGTTCAGTGGCCAGCAGAGAGGAGGTGAGTAGAAACAAGAAGAAATAGAAGGGATCAAGTGTTTCTACCTTTCCTAGACTCTTTAAGAAATATGTGTCTTTTGGCTGAGGAATTATCTTCAGGGTTAATAGTGACAGAGATGAATGAAGACCCACCTCAAGTAACCATTTTAGTCAGTAAATATTGGCTATATGGGCAGAAGGACAAATGAAATCTCAATGAGTGTTTTGAGACTAATCAACAAAATAGATCATGTGTTTGGATCCCTTTAGTTTTGAGGGTATACATTCTCCAGGTCAGCTTGAAGCCCATTCTACTCCCTGCTGGGTGTATAAATAGTGGGGACATGGCCACGTGTAGTGGCCCATATGTATAATCTTGGCGCTTGGGAGGCTGAGACAGGAGGATCAAGGCCAGTGAAGACCTGCAGCAACTTAGTGACACCCTTTAAAAAAAAAAGTGGGAGCAGATGCAGAATAAGATGGTTCTGGGAAAACAGTGGCTCAGGAGCTAGTACTACTTTCTAGTTTGTCACATGAGGGTTCTCTTATGTTTCAGGTGGCCATTAAACGGGAAAATCTTGTGGCTGAAATTCAGAAACGACTGAGTCTTGATCCTTGCCGGATCACTACCTGCTGCTCTTTGTAGAAAAGTTTTCATCTAGGACTGAGTTCTTAATGAATTTCACAACAGCTAGCCAGCATGGTGACAAGTGCCTTTTGCTTCCTTTATCCTTCTGGAATACAGAATTGTAGAAGGCCCTGTCGATTCCTCAGCTGGTATAAGCAGCTATTTTGCATGGGTGCAGATGGCTGGTATATGAAAGAGACATAGTCTAACTGTAGAGGCAAATTTGAAGTGCCTCTGAATGTTGCCAAGAGGTGCTGAGATGGTTGTGAGCAAGGTTCTGGAAGAGTCACCTGAGGTTGAGGATTCTGAGCCACTGAGATCAAATGCCAGATACTTTCCACTGTAGCTTTGGAACCAAATTCTGGGGAATTTGTTCCCAACCAGTCATTGACCCATCCAGGATATTTTGGAAGACAGCAAGGATGGATAGTGGCTGCTTTGGGCTTTGAGGACAGAGATGGTGTCCCAAAGGCATGGCCATGCCTATACTGATCTGACTTCTTTCTGGCCCACCCACTGCTAATAGCAGGGTGGGGCTGTCTGTTTAATAATCTTGAACATTGAATTTAATAGGTGGGTTAACTAAATGGAGATCTGATCTTTTGAGATTTTGGATACCATTTTCTGTGCTAGAATCACTGCTTTGACTATTCCATACCCTGCCATGAAGGCTATTCTAGAAGTGGTTGGATAATATGTTAAATAAAATATTAAGTATAATAGTTTGGGTAATTTATTACCAGGGGATTCATCTGCAAGGCCATAGAAAATGCTTCAGTGTACATTAGAGAAATATGTGAGCTAGGAGTAACCTCTCTGGGTTGAAGCTTTTGCATTCATTGGCAACCTTTTCCCCCTTCTTTCTTCTCTCCCCGAACTTGGAGATAGCAGTCATGTCACTAAAAATCACCATGTAGTGAGCCATTTCCCAGAATGCTTCACTATAGGGTGCTACTGATGACCTGTCTTTCCAAGTCCAATCTGTGTTGATTAAATTGTGCTATACTGATTGAATGACTATAATGTTCCCCAGTTGAAGAAAAACTGAGTTAACCAATTGGGGGGACCATTGTTTCAAGAAAAAGGGCTACAGTGCAAAAAGTGCTTTTCTTCTGCCTCAGGGAAGGGTGCAGCTCTTGTAAATACCTACATAGCTTAGAGCCATATCCCTCGTGCATGGTAGTGAGCACTTCAGCCTTTAAAAAAGGAAGGTTTAACCGGATGTGGTGGTGCACACCTGTAATCCCAGTACTTGGGAGGCTGAGACAGGAGGATCACAGATTCCAGGACAGTCTCAGCAAGTAGTGAGACTCATCAACCTAGCGAGATCCTGTTTCCAAATAAAAATAAAATAGGGGTGGGGGTGTAGCTCGGAGATAGGATGTCCCTGGTAAAAATAAAATAGGGGTGGTAGTGTAGCTCGGAGGTAGAATGCCCCTGGGTTCAATCCCCAGTGCCACACACACAAAAAAGGTTTAGAAACTTGGCAATTCATACAAAGTTGATTAGATTAGATCAGGGGGCACTGTTTCCGAACCTCATTTGACTATCTTGTAAAACAGACGAGTTGAATTAATCCCTCCATGCTTGTTTTGAAAACCTGCGGGGGTGGGGGGGAGCTTGCAAGCGCCCTTACTTCCGTGTTGCTTCATGCTCTCGTTGCGCCTGCGCCATCTCCTTGGCGCGGAGGTGGGGCCAGCGAGTCTGTTTCGGAAGCGCTCCAGTCCTCAGCGCGTTTAGACCGCCAGACCCTACGCTTATTGGACGGCGGTCTTGCCTTACGGCTCCAGGCAAGGTTTTACGGCATTTTCCGGCTTTCCATTCACATCGCTGTGAAGATGGCGTCGGGCAGCGGGGTAGGTGTTGTGTGTGAGGAGGCGGTTCGCGGGGTGGGGGGTGTTTTCTAAGCGCTGAATAGAGACCGACAGCGGCACCCGACTGGCTTCCCGACACCTCTTGGCGATCCCAGGGTCCGGATTCGAGAGCTCCCGGACGGCCCTGGCGCGGGGACGGTGGAATCGCGGAGGTCTCGGGTCGGGGTCCGGAGTCGACCCCAGCCTCCTGGTGCGGTCCAGAGAGGCTTCGCTTCTGGAAGGTCCTGGGGCGAGGACGCGGTCTCCTCAGTTTCTCTAGGGGTCCGGAAACCATTAGCCACGGATCTTGAGCGCTTTTTTCCCCTACAGACAAAAAACTTGGACTTTCGCCGAAAGTGGGACAAAGATGAATATGAGAAGCTCGCGGAGAAGAGGCTCACGGAAGAGAGAGAAAAGAAGGATGGTGGGTGCCCACTTCATCAAGGGCTAAGGGTATCAGAGACGGTGCAGTGGCTGGGGAGTTGAAATGCGCTGCCCTCCCACCCCGTGTCGCCTCTGGCAGTGTAGCCTCCCTGGCCCTCGGTTTCAACATGTATGAGATGAGAAATGACAGCGAGCAGGTGGACTGAAGTGGTCTTGAGTTGCTCTTCAGCTCCGTTATCCTCTGCTTTCTTATCCTCCCTTTGCTTGGCGCAGTTAGTGCTTTTGTAAAATATATACAGAGAGGAGACTGGAATCCTTAGTAATGACAGAGAAGTTAAGTGGAATGTTTTGCTGCTGAGCATTACTGCTATGGATGACACCTTATACAGCCTTTGCAATGTCTTGGGGGGGTATTGTTGGCCCAATTAAGACCTTCCCTAGCCAAGTTTGGTGGCGCAGGTTGTAATTCCAGTACTTGGGAAGCTGAGACAGAAGGTTCGCAGGTTCTAGGCCAGTCTCAGCAACTTAGCGAGACCCTCTTTCAAAATAAAAATTAAAAAGGGCTGAGGGTGTAGCTCTGAAGTAGAATGCTCCTGGGTTCAATCCCCCAGTACAAACAAAACAAAACCCTCCCATATAGTCTGAGGGATACTTTCAGGAATGTGTGATTGTTTCATTTAGTGCCTTGAACAGTGTCAAGCAGTTGATACTTCTCTCCTGTATCAATTTTGTTTAACCGGAATAAATGTCCTAGTCAAGTGTGGTGGTGCCCACCTGTAATCACAGTACTTGGAGGGCTGAGACAGGAGGATCACAGGTTCAAAGCCAGCCTCTGAAACTTAAAGAGGCTCTCAGCAATTTAGTGAGACCCTGTTTCAAAATAAAAAAATAAAATAAGGATAGAGGGTAGCTCAGAGGTAGGATGCCCCTAGGTTCAAGACCCAGCACACATATACACAAACAGAAATGTCCTATTTTCTCATCTGTTTTCAAACATACATTCTTTTTTTTTTTTTTCTGGCCCTGGGGATTGAACCAGGGGCATTTGACCTCCGAGCTACACCCCCAGCCCTATTTTATTTTTATTTTGAAACAGGGTCTTGTTAGGTTGATGAGAGTCTCACTACTTGCTGAGGCTGTCCTTGAACCTGCGATCCTCCTGTCTCAGCCTCCTAAGTACTGGGATTACAGACATGCACCACTATGCCCAGCTCAAATATACATTCTTTTTTGCACCACCTTGCATACATTAATCCTCTTCATTTTTTTTTTTTTTTGGTACCGGGGGTTGAACCCAGGGGCGTTTTACCTCCGAGCTACACCCCCAGCCCTATTTTTTATACTTTATTTTGAAACTGGGTCTCACGAAGTTGCGGAGGGCCTCACTAAGTAGCTGAGGCTGGCCGTGAACCTGGATCCTCCAGTCTCTGCCTCCCAAGTACTGGGATTACAAGCGTGCGCCACCACGCCTGGCAATCCTCTTCATTTTTTATGTAACATGTATAGGTAATAGTGCTCAGCCGGGCAAGGTGGCTCACACTTGTAATCCTAGTACTTGGGAGGCTGAAACAGGAGGATCACAGGTTCGAGGACAGCCTCAGCAAGTAGTAAGACTCATCAACCTAGCGAGACCCTGTTTCAAAATAAAAATAAAATGGGGGTAGGGGTGTAGCTTGGAGATAGAATGCCCCTGGGTTCAATGCCACACACACATAAAAATTAGTGCTCAGTGTGCCTGTTATGTGAACAAGTATTTCCTAAATGTTGGTCCCCTTTGTAAAATGTGACCCAGTTCCTAGAAAGTTCCTTTTGTTTTATGCTTAGCGTATGTGCCTAAAAGCATGACTGAGTGCCCTTGCTCCTCTTTTTTTTTTTTTTAAATGGTAGTGGGGACTGAAGCCAGGGGCATTCTGCCTCTGAGCTACGCCCCCAGGCTGATTTTATTTATTTATTTATTTATTTTATTTATTTTTTGCCCTACTGGGGTTTGAACCCAGGGGCATTCTACCTCTGAGCTACACCTCCAGGTCCCCCCCCCTTTAAATTTATTTTGAAACAGGGTGTCACTAAGTTGCTGAGACTAGCCTCAAACTGCAGTCCTCCTATCTCAGCCTCCCAAGTACTGGAATTGCAGGTGTGTGCCACTGTGCTTGGCTTAGATTTGTTGGCTTTAAAGTGGAGAAAAAGCCGGGCGTGGTGGCGCACACCTGTAATCCCACTACTTGGGAGGCTGAGACTGGAGGATCTGGGTTTGCAGCCAGCCTCAGCTACTTAGTGAGGCCCTCTGCAACTTAGTGAGACCCTGTTTTGAAATAAAGAATAAAAAATAGGGGGTGAAGCTTGGAGGTAGAATGCCCCTGGGTTCCATCCCCAGTACCACAAAAGAAAAAAATAAAAGTAGAGAAAAGCTGTAGAGTTAATTACTTGTCATTTTTTTGTGTTCACATTTCCCCTAGCTCCTGCTAACTGCTGCTTGAGGTGCCTGTTGTGTCCCATCTTAGAGGAACCAAAAAGAGTAGTCCTCTGGGTTTTGTGTTTCATGCATTTCTTTTCCTCTCTGGTTGAGGAATTATAATATTGAAAGACTTTCTTCCCCATTATATTATAGGAAAACCAGTGCAGCCAGTCAAGCGGGAACTTCTGCGGCACAGGGACTACAAAGTGGACTTGGAATCCAAGCTTGGGAAGACAATTGTCATTACCAAGACCACCCCACAGTCTGAGATGGGAGGGTAAGTGGCTTTTCATCTTTCTCTGAAGCAACGAGGGGGACTAATAAACTACCTATGTTGGTTTTAGGAAGTGTTGCAGAGGTTCATTGGCCCCAGGATAACTACATTATAGCCCATAATTTCATCCTGTTACACAAACAAATATTCTTCCTTGTTCCCCAAGGTCTTAACAGTCTATAGGAGGGGTCACTTTGTGGGCTTCTTCACATTAGCAGTACAACTGCTCTTTAACATCTTAAAAGGGATTATTTGTTCTGTCAGAAAAAAATGTATCAAGGGACTGCGGAGGAGATTTTGCGGGGAGAAATTAGGTGGAGCTGGATTGGAGTTGAGGAATTATTAATGGTGATGAAAAAGGGTTGAGGTTCCAGACTAGCTGCACAGGCTGTAGTTGTTATGGAAGGTGCCTGGTTGTACACTTTCTTCCCAGACCAGGGCTATGACTGTGAGAAGAAGGTTCCACAAAAGCAGGTCATTCTTTTGCCTACCACTCCTTCTTTGTCTAGTTAGGATTTCCAGCAGGAGGGCAACACAGATACCAATTAGTGATGCTTCCCTGAGTTGTTTAGTAAACACACTGTTGTCTTTCCTCTCTGTGTTAGTTATCCTTTGCTATGTAAACTAACAAATTAATTCAAGGTTTAGCAGTGTAAAATAACAAATAGCTCATAGTTTCTATGTGAAGAAATCTGGGAGTAGTTTACTTAGGTGGTTCTGCCTCTAAGTCTCTCATGAAGCTACAGTCAAGGAGTTGGCTATGTCTGTATTCATCTGAGGCTTAAAAAAGGTTGGAGGATCTGCTTCCAAGCTCTCTTATATACCTTTGGTTATGGATTGAAGTTTAAAGTTCTTCACCCCATGGGCTCTCCATAGGGCTGCTCACAACAAAGCAACTGGCTTCTTCAGAGTGTTGCACACAAAGATAGACACTCTGTTTTCATTTATTTTTTTGCGGTACTGGGGATTGAACCCAGGGGCATTCTACCTCTGAGCCACACCCCCAGCCCTATTTTTTATCCTTTATTTTGAAACAGGGTCTTGCTAAGTTGCAGAGGGCCTCACTAAGTAGCTGAGGCTGGCCGCGAATCTGGATCCTCAGGTCTCAGCCTCCCAAGTACTGGGATTACAAGCGTGCGCCACCACGCCCGGCTTCTTGTTTGTTTTTAAATGGTACTGAGAATTGAGAGAATTGAACCCAGGAGTGTTCTACCTCTGTGCTACTCTCTCAGCCCTTTTATTATTTTTTTTAAGGTACTGGAGATTGAACCCAGGGACATTCTACCTCTGAGCTACATCCCTAGCCCTTTTTATTTTATTATTTGGAAACAGGGTCTCACTAAGTTGCAGAGGGCCTAAGTTGCTGAGGCTGGCTTCGAACCTGTGATCCTCCTGTCTCAGCCTCCCAATTACTGGGATTACAAGTGTGTGCCACCACGCCGGGCTTTTCAGCCCTTTTTATGTGTTTATTTACATATATAGATATATATATATATATTTGTGTGTGTGTGTGGTACTGGGGATTGAACCCAGGGGCATTCTACCACCGAACTACACTCCCAGTCTTACTTTTTATTCTTTATTTTGAAACAGGGTCTCACTAAGTTGCAGAGGGCCTCACTAAGTAGTTGAAGCTGTCCGCAAACCCAGATCCTCTGGTCTCAGCCTCCCAAGTACTAGGATTACAAGCGTGTGTAATTTTTTTTATTATTAAAAAATATAACAAGGCTGGGGGTGTATCTTGGAGGTAGAATGTCCCTAGGTTCAATCCCCAGTACCAGAAAAAAAATGCCATCACTTTTGATATATTCTATTCGTCTCAGAGACTAACCCTGGTATCGATTGGGAGGAAACTACACAGGTTAGGAATTTCAGAAGGGTAGGGCTCATTGTGGAGCTATTCTTGGAGGATGGTAACCATCCTCCTCCCCCTCCCCCCCAAGAATTAAGGCTTTATAGAAATGAAGTTTTAAAAAGATTACATAAAAATTGAAGGTTTTTTTTTTGGAGGGTACTGGGATTGAACTCGGGGACATTCTACTTTTGAGCTACACTCCCAACCCTATTTTCTTTTTTTTTTTTTGGCACTGGGGATTGAACTCAGGGGCATTCTACCTCCGAGCTCCACCCCCAGCCCTATTTTTTATTCTTTATTTTGAAACAGGGTCTCACTAAGTTGCGGAGGGCCTCACTAAGTAGCTGAGGCTGGCCACAAACCCGGATCCTCCAGTCTCAGCCTCCCAAGTACTGAGGTTACAAGTGTGTACCACCATGCCCGGTTTCCTATTTTATTTTTATTTTGAAACGAGATCTCACTAGGTTCATGAGAGTCTTAACTACATGCTGAGGCTATCCTCGAACCTGTAATCCTCCTGTCTCAGCTCCCAAGTACTGGGAATACAAGCATGTGCCACCATACCCGGTTAAAAATTGGTGTTTTTTGGTTGAAAACCAGAGTCTTTTTTGGGGTACCGAGGGATGAATCCAGGGTTATTCTACCTCTGAGCTATATCTCGAGACCTTTATATTTTTATTTTGAAATAAGGTCTTGCTAAGTTGCTGATGCTGGTCTTGAGCCTGTGATCCTGCTGTCTTAGCCTCCCAAGTAGTGGGGTTACAGGCTTGTACCACCACTCCCGGCTTGAAAACCAGATTCTTTTTTTTTGGTACTGGGGATTGAACCCAGGGCCATTCTACCTCTGAGCTACACCCTAGACCCCTTCTCTTTTTTTAATTTTTAATTTTGAAACAGGGTCTTGTTGAGTTGCTGAGGCTGGCCTTGAATCTGTGATTCTCCTGTCTCAGCCTCTTAAGTACTGAAATTAAAGGTGTGTGCCACCATGCCTGGCTTGAAAACCAGATTTGACCCATGTGCTGTTTCTTCCTGCCAGATATTACTGCAATGTCTGTGACTGTGTGGTGAAGGACTCGATCAACTTCCTGGATCACATAAATGGAAAGAAACGTAAGACTTGGAGGTAGTTTGTGACTGGGGCTGGGATTGGGTTTTGGAGGCAGGGTAAAAAATAAGGGTGGTTTCTCTTGGGCCCTCTTTTGATACTTGGGGAACTCCCCAGTTGCTTTATCACAGGCCATTCTTTACTTCATTAGCTAATATTTCAGGATGCCATGAGGTGAGATATTGTTCTAGGTTCTCGACAAGCCCAAACCATGGTCTGCTGGGCCTACGTGGCCCTACTGGTGCTTATTTACTCAGGGCAGTTGAAAGACACCTGCATCTTGTTATCTGGGACTGTTGCTTCTGAGAACAGATGAGGCCAAGACTTTCTTTTAGCCATAATTTTTTTTTTTTTTTTTTTTTTTTTTTGGGGGT
>PVJS01040601.1:0-18360 GCA_004027185.1 Glis glis
CGCAAAAAAAAAAAAAAAAAAGAAACAATGCACCTACAACACTCAGCTCAAGGTATAGCAAGTAGAAAGTATTTAGTGTCAGCTGAGATGGTGAGGATGAATGGGAATACCTGGGGTGGACCCTACTGTCCCCTCTTCAGGGCAGACGCACGTCTCCCAGCTACACTCACTGGGAATTGCCAACCTCTACTGGAGACTCCCCTGCAGGGAGTCCAGCTGGGGTGTCAGGTCAGCCTCCCCTCTCTTCAACTGTTTCCTCACATCTTCATGCATATCTCCCCAAAGCACACCCCAATAAGCATTCTGTGTGCCTTCTCTGGTGCCAAGCTGACTTCCAGGGAACCCAATCTGAGATAGTACCTACATCTTAGAGGGTGCTCAATAAAGGGTAATTGAAAACAGCAATAATAGTCTTCAAAATCAAAAGACTGTGATAATGTGTATACAACTCCCGGCAGCCTTAGAAAATTGCTGGCTGGACGGCCCATTCTTAGAGGAAGGGGATTGTGTCTTGAATGTCTTTATATTTCCTCCAACTATCCTGTCAACAGACAATGCTCTAGAAACATTTGACTTGTACAGGTTATATTTCTATTCATTCCAGAATCAAATCAATCTGCACGGGTCCAGGGGGTATGAATTCCATTTCTACGATGTTGACGCACGCAGCTCATGACTAGAGTACATGGAGACTCAGCAACAAGGAACTTCAAAAATGAAATCCCTTTGACGGCATAGCTTTGTAAAAATGGGCTGTGCAAATCACATCAGGAAGTAGGCTGCATATGAGCTATTATTTTTAATTAATTTATAATTAACAATTAAATATTAAACAAAGATCACATCTGTAAAGACAGGTGCTGCGGATCTGATCCTCCAGCGAGGCTTTGAGGGAGGCAGAAGCTCCTGGGGGGCAGCTGATCCCCAGCAGGATTCTCTTTCCACACCCCTTCCCACACCACCAAGGTGACACAGAAAGCCTGATAGCGCTTGGAATAGAAGCTCACTCCCTTACTCCCAAACCTGTATTCTTGGGTTATACTATTCCCTCTCGAACTGACTCCTCTGGAAATGGAGGCAGAAAAACATTGCTTTCAATGCAAAGAAGGAGTTTTGCTCCCCACAGATGTTATCCCTCTGTGATACCACTGTGTAGACTGGAGGGTGCAGAAAAGTGGAGAAAGGGGTGTTTGGAGAGGGGACAGAGTCTAAGGGTTTATAGTAGTCCTACAAAACTTTCCCCAAAAAAGTTATCCTGGGACCTGAAACATTAGAGCCCTTTCAAGAGGCAGTCCATTCCTAGCCAGCGGGTTCCAATACCAGCCCAGACCCAGCAGCACACAGCGTGGACTGTGGGACACGTATAATCACCTAATTAACCAAGGATCACACACCTGGCTGGCAGCTATGCTGCCTGGGCACAGAGCCCAAGAAAACTCCTCTACTGCGCAGTCAGGCCAGGTTTGTTTGTTCTTAGAGAGTAGACCTCCAAAGAACCCTGCCCCACTACAGGTGACAAACCAGAGCTCCTGCCAGTCAGGCCTTCCGAGGGCCTGCGGGCAATTCCACAAGGTGCGGGCCCACCCGGCAGAGAGGATTTAAATCAGAGTTGGAAAAATATAACACAAGGGAGGTGAGGAGGGCAAACGTTACTACACATGGACAGCCTACACATAGTAGGCAATGGATAAATGTTTTCTTTTACAATAATAACCAAGGTAGGAAATGAATGAATGAATGAGTATTAGGTCCTAAAAGGGAGACAGTTAATGTAAGTATGGGGAGTGGTGTTAATTATACTGCTTTGTCCTATATGTGATGGCAAAATCTGGGAGGGGGCAAAGAGTGCATCTCCCCTGGCATCCTGGAATTGTTTTCTAACTGGTGTAAACAACATTATGGCCAGACAGTAGCAGAAAAGTGTTCTAATCAGTTCTTAATTTTTAAGGATTTATTGTATTTGTAAAGTTTGAAATGACAAAAGCAATATGTATCAGGAATATGAAATTGTCAGATAATACAAAGACATTTTAAAAATGCTCAGGCTGGACACACTGGTGCACACCTAAAATCCTAGCAACTCTGGAGGCTGAGGCAGGAGAATCACAAGTTCAAGGCCACACTTGGCAACTTAGCAAGGCTGTCTCAAAATAAAAACTTAAATTTTTTTTTAAATTCAAAATGGGCTGGGATGTATCTTATTAGTAGAATGCCCCTGGGTTCAATCCCCAGTAACACACACACACACACACACACACACACGCACATTTATTTTTCCCCCACCTTCCCTCCATTCCTACCCTGCTGTGATAAGTGTTTATGACCATTCCCATATGTTTCCCACCTACCTCCATGCACAAACTTATACAAACCCATAGCTAGCATTAGGCTGTTCATTCTTTAATAAGAGATCACATTACACATATTACTCTATAACTTGCTTTTCTTATTTAAAGACACATGATCAATGTCTCTTCAGGACAAACACATAGATCTAATTCAGTAACACACACATGTCCGCACACACAACCAGAGCTGTACAGCATTCCACTGATCTCCCTACTGACATTGGCCAATCTGATGGATGAAAAATAGATCCTATTTAATCCTATTTATTGCTTTAATTTGCATTTTTCTAAGTCTTAACATCACTATTTCCTTCTCTTTGAACTGCTTACTTACATCTTTTGTCCACTTTACTATGTAGTTTGTCTTCTTCTTATAAATTTTTAAAGACTTTTTGTATATTATTTTTTGTATATTATTTATATTAGAACTTCATGTGTCATTTCTCTCTCAGTCTATCAAACGTCTTTCAACACTACTTATCGTGTCTTTTACCATAGAAAAATTTGTAATTTCTACATAATCATTTCTTCTCATAGCCGAATCGAATATTAGAGCTCCCACCAAAAATGAAAATATGCACGTTCTTTTCCCTTTTGATCTTATTTGGGTGTATCCTGCCTCGTGAATACTTTGATCCTATAGATCAAACTTACAGATTGAAGTAAGATGATTCCTACTACAGAAAACTCCACAAGTCTATTTGACAGAAAAATAACAGCAAAGTGATTCCCCTCCTCACTCATTAGGAAATAAAGGTAGTAACAACTTCTCACCATGACTCACTCCCGTACACAACTGCTTGACTTCTTGTCCCACCACTAAAACTACCCAGCACCAATGTCCTTCCAGGCGTCAGCCTCAACCATGCCTCAGATCCTGGTCAACTTTGGCTGGGCATCCCGCAGGCAAGCTCCTCTTCCCTTCCCGGAATCCTTTAGCATTCAACTCAGGCAAAGCCTGCCCAGGAAGCCTTCCCTCAGCCCCAGAAAGAAGGCTCCATGCCATCACAGCTTCTCTACACTCCTAGGACTTCAGCCTACCATCTCCTATGCTAATCACTCACCCGCCATTCTCACTGACATTCCTGACACCTGTTGCTGTGCCTGACACATAGTATTTTCTCCTTAAGAGGTTGTTGAAAGAAAGAGAGCAAAGGGGAAAAAAGCAAAAAAATTGAGAAAGAAGCACTAAAACCCAAAGTTGAATGTTAGCATTTAACTGCCAACTCAAGATCAATCAGGAATGAATGTTAAGCATTGTTGAAATTACAGGCTAAGTTAATGAAGGGGAAAAAAAGGTTCCCATTTACAAAAAGCTGATTGACACGCAAGATTTCAAGAACATGCCTGGTTCGTAAAGAAGGGCCCGCCTACACTTCAGGGTTGCTGGCTGCCATTCTCCAACTCCCAGACCTGACTCTGGGACAAATGGTTCCTGGTCCAGGACAGAGTCTACATATTCATTTTTCAGACTCCAGATGAGTTTTGGAATGATCACTATCATTCAGCGCTAACTGCAGCCATTTTTTTCTGAGTTAATCTTGACACCAGCACCCCACCTAAAGACTTTTCTGAGATAAAAAATAAATGATTCCTGTGGTGGCATGCACAGTTCAAGCTCATATCTTCCAGATGAGACATATTTTTGAATTGACAATAAGACTACAAGGAAGGCCGCAGGCGATGAATTCCTGAGAGAAAGGTTTTTTATGTTTTTTAAATAGAAGAATGGCAATCTGACTGTACAGAGTTCTTGTTTAGAAATAGAGCCACTGTTTCCACTCTGTAAATGCTGTGGACATTTACCCTTCTACTTGGTCTCATATAATCCCTGAATGTGAGTTTTTCCATATCCCTGGGGTTTGCTGAAGAAGCTAAGAAAATGGAAAGTCCCTGGAGATTCCACCGAAGCCAGACACAGCCATGTGTGGTAAGACAGTTGGACGTTTTCATTTCGGGTTCAAGGGTTACTGACACGAACCAGCCACCCGAGAGACAGCCCATCCCAACACCTCATCACCTCCAATAGTTTCTTGATTTCTCTTTTCAAGAATGACTTAATGAACCCCATTATTAAAAACTCTGGCTTACAGCATTGTAATAATACTAAAATGAATATGAGCTAAATGCCAATAACACGGGGTGGGAGAGAGTTCATCAGAAAGAGTACAGGTGGGTGAAGAAGACATGACACTAAAACAATGAAAGTATCGTATCACAATCCCAAGAAGTTTAGCAAACCACTGGAAAAGTACATTAATGGCACAACTTATACCTTACTCTCCCTAATTTGTGATAATTAAGAACACTGGGGAGCAACCTGGTGCTCACAGAGGTATCCACCATCTTGAAAGGCCTTTTTCTCAAAACTCTTGAATAGCTAGGCAACTCTCCTTATCCTGAGCCAAGGGGTCTCTGACAAGACCCCTCTAGCACCCTGTGCAGCCACCATTAGTCATCCCAATACAGTGCTGTCCCGACAGTCTTCTTCTCTTTAGGACCCTACAGTCCCTCTACTTAGTCCACCAACTAGAGGCTGTGAACAAAATGACCTGGGCCTGACCAGTCTACTGAGCCTTATCTCCCCCAATAGCATCCCTCACATATACTTTAACCCGACCTTCCAGTCCCTTGATAATGTGTTACATCTTCTAAATACAGGTGCTATTTCCTCTGTAACAGATGTCCACCATCCATATTCTATCAACTGCTAACTCTTCTTACAAGGCCTAGTTCAATGGATTTCTCTTCTGGGAAACATCTTGTCCTATGAATAGCTCCCCATCTTGGATCATAGTTACCATTAACCCTTGTAGTACCTAGACCATTGGAAGTGTTAAATATTGGTTGAATGGTATGGAGAAATGTTTGTTGAAGTGAACTGAAGTGAGTTTTGCAATTTTTCACTGTTCTTTCACCCTGGCAGGGTGTTCATCATTCTTTTTCAGAGGATTTGTTTCTAATTATAAAAGCAGTACATGAACATTTGAAAAGTACAGAAAGCCATAAACAGGAAAATAAAAATTGCCAGCAATCATCACCTAGAGACAACCGCTCTCATTGCCCTCTTAATTGCACATGTTACATCGATGCAATTAAATGAATTTATGTATGGAAGTCCTACACCCTGGGCATGTTATCCTGAATTTAGATCAAGTCACATACTATATACTCATCCAGCATTTGGCTGACCAGAAAGCTCTGCTAATGAGCACTCCTACTAATTAACAGCACAATGCAAGCAAATGTTCTTGGTAATGACTATGAGGCCCCACAAGTTTCTGAAGGACTTTCTCTGAATCATATAACTCTATTGCTCAGAGTGACCTAAGAGAACAGCTCTATGTATGCCACCTGTCCTCCCTCCCGTGCATTTGTTGGCATGATGAATCACTCCAGATACTCTTCATAGATGGGTTTGGACATGGTTTCAGACTCCTTCTCCAGACAATCATACCCACCCACTGAAAACTGCAGGCAAGGTGAAACCTAATTGTCAGCTGAGATCCCATCCCCTCTTTTGGCAGATGGCGAGAGATCCTAAGAGACACTCCCCAAGGCCCAAAGCCCATAAAGGGCAGAGTGGGAAGCAGAACTCAAACCTGGCTCCAGTGAGCTTTGTTTTACATCATACAGCAAAACAGATGAGATTAGTTCTATGTTGTTTGAATTTAAATGTATTTTGCCACAGTTTGATTTTTTTTTAAATTCATAAGCCACATAATGTATATACAACAGTCTATTAGGCACTTCAATTAAACAGAAATTTCTAAATTTATGGACCCAAAGAAATACCCCCTGCTTCAGATAAATCCCTCCACCACGTCATCATTTAGCACACAGGTGAGCACCTGCTCCATGCCCACTCTCTGCTAACCTTTAGCTAACAAAAATTAGATCAGGGTGGACCTTGTCCTTGAAGAAATTATTTAAGTAGGTTTAGGTATACATAGAAGTATATTCACAGGTACAATATATACTAGTTAAGTAATACAGATTTCTAGTGGTACAGAAGTTTTTGAAAAAAGAGGTATCATTGGGGGCCAAGTTAGCTAGGGAGAGCTTCTTGGGGCTGGTGGAGAGTTTAGCTGAGGGGTTGTGCCATAAAGTAGGAATGGGGTGGGGGGTTGTTGAATGACCAGTAGACTTTCACATAGCTGGTGATGGTTTGGCAATCATGGTACCTGATTTCAGAAGGGTTTTTGTTTGTTTGTTTGTTTTTCCCTAATAGATTAAAGGAAATTGGAAACTTTTCTTCACCACAGGAGGTCCACATCATGAGGGGGTCTCTTGCCTAGAAAAAGCTCCTAATCATGAGTAGGCTGTCCACGTTTATTCAAGTAGCTCCTCCAGATGCCAGCCTTCTATTATCTGGATCCAGCCTGGAATGTACTCCCAGGAAAGGGGGAGGCATTGATGGAGGGAGTGCAGTCAACAAGAGAATGAACAAGCATGGAGTGGGGGAAGTTTCCCCATGGTTATGGGCTCAATTGTATCCCCTGCCAACTGCTCTAACATCACCTTCGTAATCAGGGAAGGTTCCATCATGAAAGGGCCCCAACTCGCTGAGATAGAAGAGCCCTCTGCTAAGCCAAGAGTTGTCTTTTCTAGCCTTCCAAGTGACTGTGGAAGATTCTCCAGGAAGGAAATGGAGGGTCCTGCCTTGGATGTGCCAATGGCTCCTACAGCATGGCCTGGAGCGGCAGGGGGCAGCTCTTATGAACCAGTGCCAAAAGGAACAGGTGCAGTCCCCACGGACCACACTCCCCTGGGAGCAAGGCATGGGCTTCCTGCTATTCAAAGACACTGTACTTATGGCCAGGGGCATTCTGGGACTAAGAGAAACCTGATGCTGGATGTCTCAGCTCGGGAGAGTCTTATGTGCCCCTTGAGGAAGGGAATATACTCATAGGGGGTGTTGTGGTTTGTATCTTAAATGTCACCCAAAAGCGCATGTGTTTTGGGCTTGGCCCCCAAGGCTACAATGTCCAGAGGTGAGACCTCTGGACGGTGATTGGATCATGAGGAATCTAACCTCATCAATATAATAATTCATTGATGGATTCATAATTTAATGGGTTAGGAGAGGTGGTGCAAACTTACGAAGTGGGGTCTAGTTGGAAGAAGTAGGTCTTTGAGGGCATGCTCTTGAAGGCTATATTTTTGTTCCTAGCCCTTTCTTGTCTCTTTTTGATTCCTGGCCACCAAAAGGCGACAAATCTTCTCTACCTCATGCTCCCTTCCATGATGCTCTGCCTCACCACAGGCCAGGTACAATGGAGTCAAATGACTGTCGACTGAAACCTCTGAAACAGTGAGCCCAAATAAGCCTTTCCTCCTTTAGATGATTTTCTGATATTTTGTGACAGTGACAGAAAACTGAGTAACAGAGCTGGGTTGAGCGGGACCCTCCCACAGCTGACAAAGGTGGCTCCATGCATAGACACCACCTACCACTCCTGCATGTAGAGAGCCTGGGCTGGACACAGGTGAGGGCTCTGGTGAAGGTCGGGGCCCAGCCCTTTAAAATCAGCACTCCTGGTGGAGAAAGCACCCCTTCCCTCCACGAGAAGACACTGTCCCATCTATGTGTTCTGCAGGATCTCCCATGGTGACCAAGGAAAGCCACAGAATGCACCCCAAGACAACATAGCAGCAGTCCAAGCATCGGCTGTGTAGTCATCAGCCAAGAACCTGAGACATGCCCTGCTGCCTCCAGGCTGGGACACAACAGGTCATTCAGTCTCACTATCTTGGCTACTTCACTGTAAGATGGGGATGCCAATACCAACTTCATAGGGTTGTAGTGAAAATCAAGCTTGACAATACGCAGTTAAACTTTATGCCACAAAGGAGCTCCATTGATGCTACTGGTCTTGGCAATTATTAAGTCTGCCTACCATATCTCTTTCTACTTATCTAAGTTCTGTCCTCACTTAATGGCAGGCTGACTTGAAATGTGAACATGCATTTTCTATTCAAAGACTTAGGTAACTGAGAGAGTCATGTGTTCAAGTTTTCCTGTTTCCCCTTTCCAAGTATTAAAGAACTATGCAGTAAGCACCTGCTAAACCCACACTCAGCTAATGTGCAGTCAACTCTGTGATTCTATGTTTGGAGACAATTCTGTCTTTCCACTAACCCCTACCATATTAACAGTCCCAAACTCTTCTCCTGCCCTTTGCTCTTCCTTTACTTCCCCCTGAGTCACTTCATAACCCAAGCCATCCTGTACACTGCTGCCAAGATATCTTTCCAGAATACTATTTTTAAAGCATCCAATCTCTTATCCAAAAGTTCCATAGCTACTAATTGCCCGCAGGACAAATTTCTAAGTCCTTAGTTTGACATTCAAGGCCTCACATAATGTAACACTAACCCATACATATTTTTTACTACTTTCACACATGAATTTTCCACTCTGTTAAATGTGGACTCCTCATTAATGCCAGACAATATTTGCTGAGTAAGTAGATGGATGTTTGTTGAGTACCAAAAAAATTAAAATATTCTGTGCATAATTCCATCTCCTTATTTGTTCAGGCTGCTCTTTCCTCCTGTACTGTCTCTCTCCATTTGGGGATCAATTATGATGCATATTGATTATGATACAAGTGGTGATTTAGGGTTGTTCTATACCACCCACCCAACCACACATGGAAGCAAGCAACTTGTTCTTTCATTTAAGTCCCTCCATTCCTCAAAGTTCTGCTCAGGCCCCATCTCCTATATGAATGAGCATTATCTGACTCCATGAGTCTCTCTTCTCTGAATACCTCATGATACATTGGCCAACCACATCATGCCTCTGCTGTCTAGCACCTTCCATCTTACATTATTAGTTGAGCTCTCATGTACATCCATTAGGTAAGTCCCTTAAGGGAACTCTCCAAGTCATCTACCTCCTTGCACACCTGGTACCCACTATAACGCTATGAGTGTAGCACAGTCCATTTGGGATGCTTTGGCAGGGGACACCTTCTCACAACAAGTCGGCAGCCCCTATGTTCTCAGGGTTTCATGGGCAGTCAAATGTGGTCCAGTCCTAGGCACGCTTTGGTCTGTGTCATCTCTAGCCCATCCATCACATCTGCCTCTAAGGCTCACCTTGAGAGGAATAAGCCCTAAGAAAAGCAAGAAATGAATTCAGCTGAACATGTCTGCCCATGCCTCAACATGTAGATGAGGGGCATGGTGAATGACGTTATCCAGGTGAGTGCACCTGCATTTCTGTGATAGCATCAGGGCGTCCTCCCCTTTACAGACAGGATGATGCTGTAGCTGATTCACCCGAGAGGCTGCGTTCCTGATACAGTCTGGTTTACACTGCTCCATCCCATTCTCTCCCCAGGCTCACCTGTAGAGTTAACACATGCTTGGAAAATATGGCTAGCTTGAGTTAGTAGCCATGAAACTAATTAACAGTCTCCACAATAGGAAAATCTATGTGGGCCATATACTAATAGAACTCATGTCAGCTTTGTTCACATCTAATTATCATGTTCTTAAAACCATCCATATTCTATAGCAACGCAGAAATACACACACACACACACACACACACACACACACACAGAGCCCACTAAATATCCTCCATGAATGTCCATTCACCATCTCAAATTTAACAGGTCTAAAACTGTGTTCCTGATAGTTCCCCTCACAAACCTGCCCCTCCTACTATTCTCCGCATATTAATTACAATGCTATCCTACCAATTGCTAAGCCCCAAAACCATGCTCCCCTACCACCCATTTGTGCCTTATAGTCCACTTGCCCACTTCTGGTCTATCAATAAGTCTATCAACTTTTCCTCCAAAATCTATCCAGAATTTTACTCCTTCTTACCACCTACACTCCCACCACCCTGGTTTAAATCACGATCATCTTTCACTTGAATTTATAATGCAATGCATCCCCAATGTCTCCCTGCTTCCATCTTTGTTCTCTTCATATCTATGCTTAATATAAAAGCAACAGTGACCCTTGTAAAATGTAAGTTGTATCATGTCGGCCTTCTTCAAACTTCTCCAAAGGCTTCCTATCTCATACCACCTCAAAAGTCAAAGTCTCATCATGACCTACAGGACGCTATCTGACCTGTCCATCCACCTGGTCTACCTGACCAGCCCCCTCAGCTCTCCCTTGGCCTCCCTAGACATGATCCTTCAGTTGTCTTCACACTCGCTATTCCCTCTGGGAATGCTTATTCTCCAGATGTCCATATGGCTTAATCCCTGGTTTCAAATTTTTATTCAAAACAACTTGCCTGTGAAGCCTTTTCTAACTGCCCTATAAAAAATTATACCACTAGGTCACCTCACCCAAACTGACCATTCTCTCTTGGATTATATTATCGTCTATTACTATGCATATTACTTATTTTGATTTTTTTCAATGTTTATAACATAGGTTCCACCACGGCAGGAATTTCAATAGTTTTGTTCCTGTTCTATCCTCAGTACCCAGACCAGGGCCTGCTGTATAACAGATATGAGTGAAAGTTTGCTATATGAATAAACCCTAATTTAATAAACAGAAAGTCACTTAATTTACTTGTTATCATTTATATATGAATCAAAAAATGATAATCTTTGAAATAAGTACTAAATGACAGTTTAGTAAAATACTCTGAGGAATATCGTGTGTGTGTGTGTGTGTGTGTGTGTGTGTGTGTGTGTGGTACTGGGGATTGAACCCAGGGGTATTCTACCTCGGAGCTATACCCCCAGTCCTATTTTATTTTTTAGTTTGAAACAGGGTCTCACTAAATTGTGGAGGGCCTCACTAAGTTGCTGATGCTGGCTGTGAACCTGTGATCCTCCTGTCTCAGCCTCCCGAGTACTGGGATTATAGGCATGTGCCACCATGCCTGGCTTTGAAGAATATCTTAATGAGTAACCTTAAAGGAATTTTTATGAGCAGCAGGTATATATTTGGTGTTCATTCAACAAATATTTATTGAGCATCTACCATGTGCTAGATAATGCATTAGGCCCTGGAAGGCAAATACAGACTTTGGCCTGAAAAAAAAAATCCATAGGCTAGCAGAATCAGATTTCAACTTCTTCCACAAGTATGGAACATCTCTGGGTCTTAACATGTTGTCTATAAAAGATGGATGAGGATACTTCAGCTACCCGAGGACAAGGGACTCAACCAGGTGATTCTGTCCCTCCTACCACTCCGGATCATATCTACCATGCCCAATGCCATCCCTTCTTTGATTTCCTCCAACTCTTCCCAAGAGCATTTCTCTCCGTTTCACTTAGTCCCCATGTTTCATATATTCACATAAATTCAGATGCACAGCCAATTCATGGCTGGCTCACCTGTAAAATTCAAAGATAATTAAATGTCATGTAGGAACTCATTGTCTGCAGCCTTGCACCTCTTGAGAAGGGGGAAAGCCATATCAAGTTTGTAGTCATAAAACACAAATGCACATACATGCACACACACACACCAAACTGCCATGCAGATCCAAAAAGCCTTTCTTCCCACACTGAAAATAAACTCCCTCAGCTCCGGGGCTCACCCAGCTAAATGTGGACAAAGCAGCAGTCACCCAAGCGACATGAAAAGCCCTAATGGCACATCCAACGGAGTCATTGTGCTAATACCACATCATTCTGTCACTGTCACAACGTTGTACCCCTTAAAATACCCGGAGTCATTTGGGCTCTTTTGTCATGGAGAGAGGTGTGGGAGGCAATCTTTCCTTGGGAGAACACTGAGGAGGAGGGGCTGTCGGGAATGCTGGAAAAGAACACTCTATGTACTTAAGCTCGTGGCACCTCTCGCTGCTGTAATTTTGAGTGATGGGAGTGGGGGAGAAGGAAAGCAGGAGTCCTTGACAGGGAGACTGGCAGGAAACAGATAAGCATGAAAATTGGCTAACTCATATTCAGAGAAGTAAATGATGGACAACCCCCCCTCGGCCCCACCCCTGCCCCAGGGGAGTTGTACCAATCCACTTGCTCAACAAACTCAGATCCCTAATGATCTCTGTCCCATCTCCTGCTCTTGATGAAGACCTGGGTGCATCTCCACTCATTCATTCAATATTTCCTGGTGGAACACTTAGGATGCTCCAGGTCTATGGCAGGTACAACACACCCTGATAAACATAACAGACACTGAAGACTTCAGTTTAAAGAAAAAACTATTCATAAAAAATACACCTTAGAGCTGACAAAATAGTGGAGTGGCAGAGTGCTCGCTTAGCATGTGCAAGGCCCTGGGTTCAATGGTCAAGGAAGACAGAGGAAGAGGAAGAGGTGAAGGAGGAGAAATTCATATTTGATACAACATGCACAGAAAGGTTGAAAGAGAATAGCATATTAACCTCCCCAAGATTTGGAAGGAATATAAAGATAAGAATAGAAATAAAAATGAAAATAAATCTATAATTTAGAAGAGAAACAAAACCAAAAATTCATTCTTTAAGAAGACTAATAAAGGTGATCAACTTCAAACAAGACTGATAAATATAAGTAAGAAAATGAGACAGAAAGCAGAGATCACCAATATCAAGAATTGAAAAAACAAAACAAATGAAAATTTTTAAAAAACCAGAAACTCACCAGAGATCCTATAGATATTTAAAAAGACAACAGGATGTTATGAACAACTTTATGCAACTAAATTTGAAAATTAAGATACAATGAGTAAATTACTTTACAATAGAGCTTATAGTAACTGACTCAGAAGGAAGAAAGCTGAATAGTCCTATATCAGAGAAATTAAATCTGTAATTTTAAAAAGACATAAAGACAAAAGAAAATTTCAATCTTATTAAATTTTTTCTTTACCAATTTCGTTAGTACACAATTTTTCTCCTTTATTATTTAACATGGTGAATTACATTGATCAATTCTCCACTATGTCAAACAAATGACAACTTAGTATAAAGCCACAAACAAATCAAAACTTAAAAAAACAAAAATAAAACCTCTAAGCCCAGATGGCTCCATGGGTGAATTCTAAGAAAAAGACTTCAATCTTACCAAAAATTTCAAAGAGCAGAAAAAGAGGGAACATACCTAACTAGTTTCATAAAAGAAACCTAACCTAATATGAAAACTTGACAAGAGCATCCCAAGAAAGGAAAAGTATAGGTCAATTTCTATTACAAACACAGATAAGGTAATTATAGACAATCAAACCCAATAATACATAAAAAGTATATCACAAAAAATTGGTGTGAGTTAATTCAATATATTAAAAGATTATGTGAGAAAAATCATATTAATGCATAGAAGCAGAAAGATGATAAAGCTCATCTCCATTTATATAAAAAAACTTAGGCAAATTAGGAATGAAAAAAATTCTTTAGTCTAAAAAGTGTCTGAAAAACCTACAGCAATCACATTTAATGCAAAAATGGTGAAAGCTTGTCCACTGAGATTCTGAATGAGACAAGAATTTCCATTACCATTTCTATTTAATTTGCACTTGAGGTTTTAGCCCGTGTCATAAGACAAGAAAGAGATATAAAAGGTGTAAAGATTGAGAAGAAAAAATTATCATTTTTCACAGATGACATAATTATGTCTATAGAAAATCCAAAGAATCTTCAGATATACTATTAAAATAAGTGAATTTATCAAGATAGCCAAATACAGCATCAATATACAAAATTAATTTTTATGCTTATATACTAGCAGCAAAAAATAAGAAAATATAACTTTAATAATTATGTCAATTACAATAGTATCAAATGAGTTTTTAAATAAAAGATACATTAGACCCCTCTACACAGAATATTACAGAACATTAATGATAAAAATTAAAGTGTTATAATAAGTACAGGGATATACTATGCTCATAAATGGTAAAATATAATATTATAAAGATGTCAAGTTTTTCCAATAATCCACAGATTCAATGCAGGCCCAATTAAGACTTTAGCAGGCTGGTCATGGTGGCCCATGCCTATAATCCCAGCACTTGGGAGGCTGAGATAGGAGGGCCTCATGTTCCAGGACGGCCTCAGCAACTTAATGAGACTCTCAGCAACCTAGCAAGACCCTGTTTCAAAACAAAAAAATAAAAAGGGCCAGAGGTGTAGCTTGGATGTAGAATGTCCCTGGGTTCAATCCCCAGTACCACAAAAAAAAACACCAAAAAACCCCCCCAAAAAACAAGGAAAAAGACTTCAGCAGGAGTTTTTAGTTAAAATTGACCGGTTAATTCTAAAATATATATGTGTAAATGCTGAGAGTGAAAAATACACAGGTAGGATAAATCTGAAAGGAATGAACAAATTTGGAATTATTTTACTACATATCAAGCTTATTATAAAGTTACAATCACTAAGAAACTATGGCATTTGTTACAAGGAAAGACAAAGCTATAATGGAACAGAATAGATAGTCCCGAAACAGACTCACACATATGGTCATTTGATATGATAAAGTTGACTGAGAATAGTAGACAAAAGATGGTCTTGTCAATAAATAGCACTAGGTCATACAACATACATGCAAATAAATTCCAGGTAGATTGGAAACTAAATGTGAAAAATAAAACTTGTAGAAAATAAAATAGGAGGATATCTTCGTTACCTTGAGGTAGGCAAAGTTCTCAGCTTACCTGACAGGTATATGTATACTCAACAAGTGAGTGAGGAGGTATCTTGCCTGGCGTTGTAGATTGTAGTAGCTCTATAGGCAAGAACAGTTATAAATATGATCTTTCTGCATGTGAGTCCACACTCCATGGAAATATCCCCACTGCCTTCTAGTAAAGAAGACCCAGCAGGCTGGGTGGCAGCAAACTGGAAGAGGGACAGTACCCAGAGCTACTGCCTAGGGGCCAGACCGGATTCTCCCAGGAGGACCCCACTGACACTTCCCTGAGTAAATTCTGTTCTCTCCAGGGTCTGCCCCTGAGCACGGGCCTTTCATGAACCTGATTTATCAGTTCTGACAGCTGATGTGTTTTTCAGGTCAGACTCAACACGCCTGAGCATTCCAAAGGCAAAATCTGCCCGATCCCACTTGTGCTCAGGGTAACCCACCACTCTCCCACAGGCAAGCTACCTGGGACATCAACGTGAAAATAGAAGACTGCTCTAATGATGAATCACATGATTAGAATAACCATTGGCATTTGGTGCATTAGCAGAGGTTAACTGACTCCCCTCCAGGGAGACCTGAATGTCCAGCCCTTGGGTAAAGGACCCTCCTTCCTATGGATGTTGGGTCCTATCTATGATTTCCTATGGGGCTCTTCTTTCTTTTGCTTCTCAGGTAGCCAGAACTCCCCTAAGAGCCACCCTTTTTAGATATGTTAATTCCTTAACACTGCTGTGCTTTGTCCTGGGAGAGACTCTGCAAGGTGACATGGTAGTCTCTGCTTTTAGCGCTATGGTTGAATTGGCCTTCAAGGGAGATCTTCTTTCTCTTATTTTTTTCATATTTAGAGGATCCCTCATTTTGCCTCCTGTGTGCAACATAGGAAAAGTTTATTCTCAGCTAAAATTTCACCGAGGTTGATCAGAGAGCTTCATATTAGAATGACCAGATGCAAGAGTTCCGTACTTTAAAACTGTAATACAAACCAGTTGTCCAAGGAGAAATCTGCTTGCTATAGGGTCTTACAATCTTATGACTTTTAATGAGAATAATGATGACAGTAAACATAACCCTGCTTGCTCTTCCCAGCCACACTGGCTGAGAGCTCATCTCCATGTGAGGAAGTCTCCTGCCCTCCTTGAATCTACAAGTCATCAAATGGAATAGGGCCTCTGGAGGTGGATATAAATCATGCTTGAACTCTCCCATGCGTACCTCAGGTCTATCATATCCTTGAAGACAGAAGGAAGCTATCTCACTTGACAGCAGAGGTACACCTGCCCCAAACACCTCACCATCTGCCTACAGATGCCTCATGTTCTTTTGCTAATTGACAAGGTCTTTTATTCTCTCTTTAGAGATTAAGTCCCTAGAACGAATTGCTTCCAAGAGAAAACAATGAAACTAAAACACCACCTCAGTTGATTAAATGAACGAGATAGAAAATTTGCGAGGGGGGACACTGAGAGGCAGAAGAGTGTTGATGGGGAAGGGGAGGGAGTAGGGAAGGAGCCAGGGGGAAGCTCACCAAGTGCTGTGTGCATGTATGTCCCTATCATTCTGAACTACATTATGATGTGTGACTACAATGCACCAATAAAAATATATTTTTAAAAAAAGAAGGAAAAAAATGGTGTGCTAATGGTAGTGGTGGGGAATTTAACAAAAGACTGGAGGAGAAAGCAAGGCTGGCACCGAAAAACACACCTTACTATTTCAGTTTTCGTGTAGTGGGCTCTGACGCTCGTGATTATAGAAGTGGATTAGCAGCTGAGCATGCCCTGTAGAAGCAGGAGGTAGGTCTTTCAGAACTGTGTAGAGGTTCAGAGCTAACGTGTGACCTTGGCAAGTTACTAACTTCTCTAAGTCTCAGGTTTCTCATCGTGGTGATGAGAAAATATTGTAAATATTGTAGTGATGCTGCACTGCAGAGTTGTAAGAGTTGGAAATTCGGATTTAAAGCTATCATCATAGTGCCTATCATAGAGTAAAGGTTCAATGAAAATAGCTACTTTGTCAGCCAAACTCAGAAAATTAAGGGGCACATGTTTTCTCTCATATGTGAGAGCTAGGGAGAAAAAAAGGAAAGAAAAGAGACCTCATGAAAATGAGGAGAGAGATAAGTAGAGTAGTGGAAGAGGATTGAGGGAGGGAGAAAGAGAATGAAAGTAAACAGACCAAATAATGTCATGTGCATGTATGGATATATGACTATGAATCTTACAATCGGGTATAATTACAATGCACCAATAAATGCTTTTGAAATGTGAAAGCCAAAAAAACAGAAAAAAGAAAAGAAAAAGGAAACAGCTATTTTGTAAGGTTTTGATTTATATCAGAGCAAAGCTGCGTGCTATTGTGCATGGGGCTGAGCTGGTCATTGAAGAGTCTCGTTGGAATGAGCCTGGATGCCCCACAAAGCTAACAAGCTCACCACAACATAAACAGGGGTTTCTTGAGCCCCAGAACACCAGTGTTGACCCAGTTCCCTGGGTATGTGTCTTTGCAAATAAGACCTCAGATGATCAAGTTCACAAGGCCTAATTTCAACTTTTTCAATAAGCTTAAGCGTAAGAGTCAATGTTTGGATCTGAACATTTTGAAGCATGTCAAACTTCAAAGGTATGCAACAAACTCTGAGACTGGCTGTCTTTTACAGACCAGGCAAGGTAGAAGATGTTATAGAAAAATATAGCTGGTGACTGTCTCCTATCAGTTTGTCAAATATACTCTACAGATCCCTCAGTTACCTAAGGATATATTTGGAAGGAGATTGCTGAACCCTAGTCCATTCAGGTTACTCATTTATTATTGGGATAGGGGTGAGAGGAATGAGGGGGAAATTATCAAGTTGGCACTTATGTGAAGGAACACTTATGTGAATAGGCTGGCATTCAGGAAGTATGCCCAGGCTCTGCAGTACTGGAGGGAAAAGGCCTTCATCCCTTACACAGAGGGGAGCAAACTGTCACAGCTTTTGCAGAAAGAGGTCTCATGTCAGGAAGATGCTTTCTACACACTAAATTGACAGAGGTTTTCCCTGCCTTTTCTAACCATCCACCTAACAAACAGGTGTGCTGATGTCTTGAATGCAGTGCTGGGTAAGAGCACATGGAATGGACGGAGGGGCAGGTGGAGGTGGGCTCTGTGCTGGCGGTTCTCCTCCAGCTCCAACCAATCATTTAAGAGTTTTTGCCTAGCCGGGCGTGGTGGCGCACGCTTGTAATCCCAGTACTTTGGGAGGAGGAGACCGGAGGATCCAGGTTCGCGGCCAGCCTCAGCTCTCTCTCTCTCTCTCTCTCTCTCTCTCTGTCTCTCTCTCTCTACCTAGTGAGGTCCTCCGCAACTTCATGAGACCCGGTTTCAAAATAAAGCATAAAAAATAGGGCCCGGGGTGTAGCGCAGAGGTAGAATGCCCCTGGGTTCAATCCCCG
>PVJS01040602.1:0-18365 GCA_004027185.1 Glis glis
TTTTTTTTGTTTTTTTTTTTTTTTTTTTTTTTTTTTGCAGTACTGGGGATTGAACCCAGGGGCATTCCACCTCCAAGCTACACACCCAGCCCTATTTTTTATTCTCTATTTTTGAAACAGGGTCTCACTGAGTTGCGGAGGGCCTCACTAAGTAGCTGAGGCTGGCCGCGAGCCTGCAATCCTCCTGCCTCAGCCTCCCAAGTACTGGGATTACAAGCGTGTGCAACCACACCCAGAGCCAACCCTATTTTTTATTCTTTATTTTTGAAACAGGGCCTCACTAAGTAGCTGAGGCTGGTTGTGAACCCTAGATCCTCCTGTCTCAATTTCCCAAGTCCTGGGATTTACAGGCGTGCTCCACCAAGCCCAGCTACATTTTATTCTTTCAATGAAACAATCCTGAGTCATTGTATCTAGTTGCCAGGCTGCAGGTTTGAACTTTTGATTTCTAAAAAAGAAAGAAAAAATCTATTTCTAAATATGATAGTGTCAAACGGAGAAGCAGGTTTACGGCGAAATATCTCTTTGCATGAAACTTGGAAATGCATGGCAGGGCGTGGAGGATGGAGGTGTGTCACTGCGGTCTTGAGGGTTGCATCTTGCAGCAGCAGCGTGGAGATCCACAGACCCCACTGAGATTGGCCCCATGGGCCCCGCCTCCACCATGCCAGTCCTCTGCACATGCGCAGCTGCCTGGCCCCATCCTAAAGCCCCGCCCCCTGCTCAGCTGTGTGCTACCTTTGGTCTCGCCCCACTGAATTCTTAATTGTTCTTCCATCAGGTACTTTAACAATCCTGTGAGCTAGTTAAGAATCAGAGCTGAAAGCTGGGGGTGGTGGTGCACAACTGTAATCCCAGTACTTGGGAGGCTGAGTCAGGAGGATCCCAGGTTGGAGGCCAGCCTCAGCAACTGTGAGACCCTCAGCAACTTAGTGAGACCCTGTTTCAAAATAAAAAATAAAATAGGACTGGGGTATAGCTCAGAGGCAGAACGTCCCTGGGTTCAATCCCCAGTGAAACACACACACACACACACACACACACACACACACACTCAGAGCTGAGCTTCCAGGAGGCTGTGGGGTGGGAGAAGGGGGATGTAGCAAACATCTTTGTCATCATCTAGGTGACATCGTGTGTCTGATGTCTCCAACTACAGTCCCAATGATGAAACGTTTACTCTGGCTGAGACAGGCAGGCCCGAGCAGAAAGAGACAGAAAGGGTCCACGTACATTCCACGTTCCTTAGTCTCGTCTGAGCCTCAGACTTGCTTGACCCAAGTCGAGAAAAACCAGACGGCTCCATTCAGCCAAGGACACAGCGGCCCGGCCCGTATCCTGCCAGCAGCCAGCAGCCCGGCGGGTTGGGGTGTCTGCCTGGCACCAGGCCTTAGCGACTGTGCGTAACAGCTTCGTTCTCTCCCGGAACAACTGTGAATGCTCCCCCTCCGTTTCCACCATGACCTCGCCCGGCTTGGATTTCCTGCTATTTAAACCTCTTCTGCGACTCATTGCGTAGATGTTGGGGCGACGTCTCTTCTGGTCATCATCAGAGGAGCCTCTGCTGGGCCCCCAGCCCACGCAGCCAAGATGCCGGAATGGACATGTTGAGTCTTGATGGGGGTCCTGTGACACGGATCGCTGCTGACTTTCATTGGAACATAGAGAACATATCTTTCTGGGGGGACAGAGTGTTCAATGTCAAAAGATGAGAGATCCATGCCCCCGATTGCACCTGGTCCTTTTTAAATATTTTATTTATTTATTTATTTATTTATTTATTTGGCAGTACCGAGGATTCAACCCATGGGGCATTCTACCTCCAGGCTACACCCCCAGCCCTATTTTTTAATCTTTATTTTTTTGAAACAGGGTCGCACTAAGTTGCGGAGGGCCTCACTAAGTAGCTGAGGCTGGACGCGAACCCGGATCCTCCTGTCTCAGCCTCCCAAGTACTGGGATTACAAACGTGCGCCACCACGCCCGGCTTATTTATTTATTTATTTTATTTATTTATTTATTTATTTATTTATTTATTTATTTATTGGTACTAGAGATTGAACCCAGGGGCATTCTACCTCTGAGCTACACCCGCACCCCTTTTTATTTTGAAACAGGGTCTCACTAAGTTGCTAAGGTCCTCGCTACATTGCTGAGGCTGGCCTCAAACCCGCAATCCTCCTATCTCAGTCTCCTAAATGCTGGGATGACAGGCATGGGCCACTGTTCCCAGCCTGATTTTTTTTTTTATAAAGTATCACATAGAAGCCAGGCGTGCTGGCACACACTTGTAATCCCAGTATTTGGGAGGCTGAGACAGGAGGATCGCAGGTTCACGGCCAGCCTCAGCTACTTAGGCCCTCCACAACTTAGTGAGACCCTGTTTCAAAATAAAAAATAAAATAGGGCTGGGGGTATAGCTCAACAGTAGGATGCCCCTGGATTCAATCCCCAGTACTGTAAAAAAAAAAAAAAAGGACTCATAGGTTCTAGTCTTTTGCAGTGGGGAAACTGAGGCCCAGGGAGGGGAAAGGGCTTGTCCGAGGCCACACTGCTCTGGCAGCCGTCAGTGCTGGGCCCCAGGGCCACCGTTTGCTAGCTCACTGCTCTTCCTACCATCTGCCACCCTGGGCCCCGGGACCCCACCTCTGCCCCAAGCTCCTCTCCTCTGCCGACACCCATGTCATTGACCGTCCCCAGCCAGGGAAGAGAGCAAGCCAGGAGGCCCCTCGCTGCTCAGCTCCCCGCTGCGGAGCACGCCACTGCGGCAGCCAGTCAGCGCGCCTGCCTCTGAGTCGGTGTGTGGCAGATGGCACCGCAGAACTGAGCCTCAAGTTCTATTTTTGATTCACTGTGCGACGTCCTTGTTTGTGGGGGCAGCAGGGCCGGAGCACCGGGCAGTGTTCATCTGACAGCTTTAGGAGCCCCCCAGCCGAGGCTGAGTCCTGGCTTCGTCACAATCCACTGTGTGCCCTCGGATATGGGGTCTTCCTCTAAGAGTCTCAGTCTCCCCATTTGGAAAATGGGGGTGGAGAAGTCGATACACCACACTCCATCAATTTGACAGGGAGATGGGTCCTGGGAGAAGATGCAGACATGGCGGTGGGACTTTGAGGCTGAATTCTGTCTCTAGAGAATGGGATGGGATGGGATAGGAAGGCAGGGAACTCAGGAAGCAGGAATGCCTAGCAGGCCCTTACCAGTGTGTGGCAGGGAGCTGTCCAAGGTACACCAACAGTGTGGCCCCAAGTAGGGTTGGGGCAGGACCAGGCAAACCCAGGGGACGCGGCGGCCCTTCCTCTGATCTGAGTTGTCAACCCTGGCCAGTGGGGCTGGGTGATGGGCTCCAGATAAGGAGAGGTGTGGCTGAGGTGGGTGGCAGGGATGTGTAGGTATCCATCAGGGAAGAAGCTGAGGACTGGGAGGGAGGGGAGGTGCAGAGACGATGTCTCAGCCTGCTTCCCTCCTTCTCTTACCCTCTGCTGGAGTCAGGCTCATGAAGCTGGTGTGTGGTGGCGCATGCCTATAATCTCATTACTTGGGAGGCTGAAACAGGAGGATCACAGGGTCGAGGCCAGCTTCAGCAACTTAACAAGACTCTCAGCTTCTTAGCGAGGACTTGTTTTAAAATATAAACGGCTGGGGGTAGAGCTGGTCAGATCATTTCTTTTTCTTTTTCTTTTTTTTTTTTTTTGCGGTACTGGGGATTGAACCCAGGGGCATTCTACCTCCGAGCTACACCCCCAGCCCTATTTTTTATTCTTTATTTTGAAACAGGGTCTCACTAAGTTGCGGAGGGCCTCACTAAGTAGCTGAGGCTGGCCACGAACCCGGATCCTCCGGTCTCAGCCTCCCAAGTACTGGGATTACAAGCGTGTGCCACCACACCCGGCGGGAATCTGCTCTTTAGTCTTGGTGCCATTAAATTTGAGCTTCCCAGTATATGGGGTGCATACTACAATGGAGGTATTAACTAAGAGCTCATCAGCTCACAGGAAAACCAATCCGTTCTCTCTGTCTTCCAGGATACATCAAGGCAAGAGGTTCTGTCTGGAACTTCTGTATCTTTAAGTACCACCTCCTCTCCTCCCAAACATGTGCTAAATTCATTTGCACAGAGGGCTGACTTTGGGCTCAGAGCCTTTGGTAGCAATAGCATCTACCAAACAGAAGGACACCTGTGGTTTCCCCAGCCTTGCTTTGTTGTAATCATTTATTTCTGGGAGAGGCACTAGTTTTCTACTGATAGTAGTACAAAATTTTCCTTTTAAAACAAATGTGTTTCAGTTTCAATCGGGTTAAGAATAAAAAGCCACATAAAGTCAGCCAGGCATGGTAGTGCATACCTGTAATCCCAGTACTTGGGAGGCTGAGACAGGAGAATTGCAGGTTCAAGGCCAGCCTCAACAATTAGTGAGACTCTCAGCAACTTAGCAAGACCCTGTTTCAAAAAAAAAAATAAGCTGGATATGGTGGTGAATGCCTGTAATCCCAGTACTTGGGAGGCTGAGACAGGAGGATCACAGGTTCGAAGCCAGCCTCAGCAACTTAGCGAGACCCTGTTTTCAAATAAAAAATAAAATAGGGCTGGGGTGTAGCTCGGAGGTAGAATTCCCCTGGGTTCAATTCCTAGCACCACAAAAATAAAATAAAACAAAAAGTGCTGGAGGTGTAGTTCAGAGATACAATGCCCCTGGGTTCAATCATCACTACCAAAAAATAAATAAATAAAAACACATAAAGTCAATAAAAGGACAGATTGTAACCATCATGAGAGTCATAATTCATTAGCTGAGGCTTGGGAAACACTGAGCTAATAAAAGACTGAACTAATAAATATTGAACTAATAAATAATTCCCAAACTTTTGTCTCAGGATCTTTTTACACTCTTCAAAATTACCAAGGACCCAAAAGAGTGTGACTTATATAGGTTATAGCTTCCTCTGTATTTACCATATTAGAAATTATAACTGGGATTTCAATCATGTCTGTCTCCTAATTCACTTTAAAATAACAATAATAAACTCATTATGGTAACATAAGTAACATCTTATGAAAAATAATTGTATTTTCCCCAACCAAAAAAAAAAATCGAAGAGTGATGTTGTTTTATAGTTTTGCAAATCTCTTTAATGACTTAATTGGAGACAGCTGGATTCTCATCTACACGTGCATCTAATCGTCTGTGATATGATGTTTTGGTTGACGTATATGAAGAAAAATCCAGCCTCACATAGATCCATTCTTGGAAAGAGGAGTCTTTCTATAGGCTTCTCAGATCATCGTCGATATCAAAGATTCTTCTTTGATACTACACCCACACTCAACAAGTGCTAGTGTTTGAGTGTGCCACAGATTGGTGCTGAAACAGCAGCCTTCATCGTCTCCCCATCTGGAGGCTGGAGGCTGAGGCCAAGGTGTCTGAGGTCGGTTCCTCCTGAGGCCTCTCCCCTTGGCTAGGAGAAGGCCTCCTTCTTCCTGTGTCATCGTAGGCTCTTTGTGACCACACATCCCTGGTGTCTTTGTGAATCCAACTTTCCTCTCCTTATAGGGACTAGATTAGGGCCGACACAAGCCGGGCGTGGTGGCGCACGCTTGTAATCCCAGTACTTGGGAGGCTGAGACAGGAGGATCACAGGTTCGAGGACAACCTCAGCACATAGCGAGACTCTCATCAACCCAGTGAGATCCTGTTTCAAAATAAAAATAAAAGCTGGGCCTGGTGGCGCACGCTTGTAATCCCAGTACTTGGGAGGCGGAGACAGGAGGATCACAGGTTCGAGGACAACCTCAGCACATAGCGAGACTCTCATCAACCCAGTGAGATCCTGTTTCAAAATAAAAATAAAAGCTGGGCCTGGTGGCGCACGCTTGTAATCCCAGTACTTGGGAGGCGGAGACCGGAGGATCCGGGTTCGTGGCAGCCTCAGCTACTTAGTGAGGCCCTCCGCAACTTAGTGAGACCCAGTTTCAAAATAAAGAATAAAAAATAGGGCTGGGGTTGTGGCTTGGAGGTAGAACGCCCCTGGGTTCCATCCCTGGTACCGCAAAAATAAATAAATAAATAAATAAATAAATAAATAAATATAGGACTGGGGTATAGCTCGGAGGTAGAATGCCTCTAGGTCCAATCTCCAGTAACACACACACACACACACACACACACGCACACACACACACACACACACACAGATTAGGGCCTACACCCATGGCCTTATTTTATTTCCCTTCTTGTTTTTGTTTGATTTTTTTGTTTTTTGTGTTTGTTGTTGTTGTTTTTCTCTATCCTCTCGATAGGCTACAGAGGCTTATAAAGGTTAACTGACTGACCCAAAACCAGGGCCTCTGTCTCTCCAGAGCCACAGCTGTGCCCATCCCCCCACGCCACCTCAAGCCACACCAGCCACAGGCAGGGAGTCCCATCCCCACACCTGCCCACAGGGGGACCTGCTCTGCTGAGATGAGCTGGGGCCTGGGGTGGGTGAAGCCCACCTGGACAGGTCTCCACGCAGAAGCTGGGCTGGGTCCCGTGTGGTTACGCACCCCTGCTCCTCCGTCATCTGCACCCCACCTGACACCGGCCCTGGCCTGGAACTGCCACTCAAGGGACACGCCACACCACCGTTCCCTTCCCGTCTTCCTGACCTGAGTCCTCATCGGGTCCCCTGGCCCTAACCAATGCCATCTGTCCTCCTTTCCAGAACTGAACGTCGTCACCCATTGTCCAGAGCCAGCAAGACATGGGCCCCATGGTCCGAACCCTGACGCTTCTCATTTAACCGGAAGACGTGGAGGGGTGAGTTGGAGACCGAGCATGTGGGGAGGAGGGCGGCCTGAGAGGACAGCAGCTAGGTGCGCTCGTGGGGGCGCGGGGTGCGGGGCGCTGTTGCTAATGGCGGGTCCGCTGAGCAAGTGGGAGCCCCTTCCCATCTGCCATCCTGACGGGGACACCAGTATCATTTGTGCAACATTTGGTTGGCGGGGGGACTTTCCTGGAACCCCTTTTGCCTTTGATTGGGGCGTGGGATGTGAAACATGGGGGCAGAGGCAGCATGACATGTCGTGAGGGACACTTGTCCCTCCTGGGGTCTGTCCAGCCCTCGTGGGTGCTGGGGATCCCATGCAGGTCTGACACTGCCCAGGAGGACAGATGGTGACTGCATGGAAAGCCCGCAGCGTCACCTGGCCCTGGTGCCTTCTCCCACCACCCGGGCTGCACATGCAACCTCAGAGGTGGGGTGTCAGGTAGGCTGGCCATGGCACGTGCTAAGTGCCGACAGAGGGGACGGTGCCGGCTGGCCACGTGGCAGCAGTGTGCTTAGTGGTTATTAAGAGCTTGCAGTATGACTAGACCTGGGTTCAGCATCCCAGTTCTACAACTAGGACAGCTCCTCTGAGCATCAGTTCTCTCGCCGGTAAAGTGGGACAAGAGTCACCTCTTTGAAAAGCCAAGCAAAGGTAATCCATGTGACGTGTTTAGCAGAGTAGCTGGAGCATAGTAGGTGCTCAATAAATCCTTGTTGAATGAAGAGACATGAGAGGTAGCTAATCTACATTACTTAAATGTGGCAGCCCTCTCTCCAGGGTCAAAATGCCCAGCTTGAGCCGGGTGTGGGGGCACACACCTGTAATCCTAGTACTTGGGAGGCTGAGACGGGGGGATCACAGGTTCAAGGCCAGCCTCAGCAACTTAGCAAGGCCCTCAGCAACCTAGTGAGACCTCATTTTAAAATAAAAAATAGCCAGGCATGGTGGCACACACTTGTAATCCCAGTACTTGGGAGGCTGAAACAGGAGGATCGCAGGTTCACAGGCAGCCTCAGCTACTTAGTGAGGTCCTCCACAACTTAGTGAGACCCTATTTCAAAATAAAGAATAAGGCCAGGTGTGGTGGCGCACACTTGTAATCCCAGTACTTTGGGAGCCGGAGACCGGAGGATCTGGGTTCGCGGCCAGCCTCAGCTCTCTCGCTCTCTCTCTCCCTGTCTCTCTCTCTATCTCTTTCTCTCTACTTAGTGAGGCCCTCCGCAACCTCGTGAGACCCGATTTCAAAATAAAGTATAAAAAATAGGGCCGGGGGCGTAGCGCGGAGGTAGAACACCCCTGGGTTCAATCCCCGGTACCACAAAAAAATAAATAAATAAATAAACAATAAAGAATAAAAAATAGGTCTGGGGCTGTAGCTCAGAGGTAGAATGCCCCTGAGTTCAATCTCCAGTACCACAAAAAATAAATAAAATAAAATAGGGCTGGGGTGTATAGCCTGGAGGTAGAATGCCTCTGGGTTCAACCCCCAGTCATAGCAGGCTCTGGCAGGCGCTGCTTGCTTCATAGTCCCGCCACAGAAGGTCGCTGCTCCATGCAGCTTCCTGAAAATTGTTCCGTGGTTCTTACCACAGAAGGTCTCTGCTCTAAGGCAGCTCCCTGACACTAGTCTATCTTGCATGACAACAACAGGAAGCCTGATATAATAATTTTGAGAGTATTTAATAATTGGGGAGTCGGGGAGGAGATAGATGACGAGTCTCCTGACCATCTGTAGAAACTTTAGACAACGCATCATAAAAGTTAATCAAACGCAGAAACTAACAATTGTCATAAGTTACAATAAAGAAGGTCAGTGAGGCAGACATGTGACAAGCTGGGAGGAAGGAGGGATTAACCATTACTGGGTAGAGACGACATCAAAGACCACATCTTAGAGATTACACCGGGTCCCTTGGAATGTGACCGCTTGCAGACAGATCCCACCCAGCCAAATACCGTGTATTCAGACTGAGCCGGTCCAAGATAATAATCTATCTCAGTGTTCATTCTAAGATGGCCCTGGACACCCAGTAGCAGGGGAAAAAATGCCCAGTCTGGGAAAGCCAACCCTATGAAGTTTCCTGACACCTTGCTAGGATTAACCAGGTCTCCGCTGTACTCCCGAGGCCCTCCCTGGGGGCCTGTCCATGGCTTGCTCTGCCCACCTTGCATTATGGGATACACGGGCCTTGGAGTCCGTGCCCCACACGCCCCTGTTCCTACCACGTCAGGACCCACAGCTTGGGCTGCTCAGCTTTTAGCATCAGACCTGACTCCCCCCTCAACAAGTACCTCCTCCCAGCTGAGCTCAGAGCCGGCTTCACCTGAGCCTGTTAGGTGTGCCTAGCCCTTTACACAGCTGAGAAGACTGAGCGCCCCAGAGAGGCGACCTCGCAGCCAGGATGCAACTTTGAGATTCCGGCTGCAGACCCGGCAGGCTTCCTCCTCCCTCCGCCCCGCCTGCGCCGAGGAAGATGAGCAGTTCCACACCCAGATCCAAGAAGGCTGCGGGGCCACCCTCCACCCTCACAGAGCGCCCAGACCTCTTGCCTCGCTCAAGTTTGATTTCTTGCCCCAGCACTTTGGGACTAACCACATTGTTTCCAAATATATGACATAATTGCTTGCATACTTATTTAGTGCCATCTCCTGAATATTAAATGATCGATAATACAGAACAGAAACATGAGTGTCTAAATGCAACAGCTTTTTTTTGTGTGTGTGTGTGGTACCGGGGATTGAACGCAGGGGTGTTCTACCTCCGCGCTACGCCCCCGGCCCTATTTTCTATACTTTACTTTGAAACCAGGTCTCACGAAGTTGCGGAGGGCCTCACTAAGGAGAGAGAGAGAGAGAGAGAGAGAGACAGGGAGAGAGAGAGCAAGAGAGAGACAGAGCTGAGGCTGGCTGAGAACCCGGATCCTCCGGTCTCTGCCTCCCAAAGTACTGGGATTACAAGCCACCACGCCGCCCGCCGGCTAGATGCAACAGCTTTTAGCAGGCGTGAGTGAGGAGGGAGGTCGAGGAGAGCCACCCATGGAGCGGGGAGGTGACATGTCGCTTCTCCTCCTCCTGAGATGGGCTGAAAGGCTCCCCGTGGGTTCCAGCCCCAGTGCTGCAAAAAGAGAAAAGAAAGGAAAGCCAAGCCAAGCCAGGTGATGCTCACCTGTAATCCTAGTACTTGGGAGGCTGAGACAGGAGGATCGCAAGTTTGAGGCCAGCCTCAGCAACTTAGCAAGACCCTCAGCAATTTAGTAAGATCCTGTTTCAAAATAAAAAATAAAAAAGGGCTGGGGGGTGTAGCTCAGTGGTAGAATGCCCCTGTATTCAATCCTCAGTATCATCAAAAGAGAAAGAGAAGTCGGGCATGGTGGCACATGCTTGTAATTTCAGTACTTGGGAAGCTGAGACCAGAGGATCCGGGTTCGCGGCCAGCCTTAGCTACTTAGTGAGGCCCTCTGCAACTTAGTGAGACCCTATTTCAAAATAAAGAATAAAAATACAGGGCTGGGGGTGTAGCTCAGAGGTAGAATGCCCCTGGGTCCTGGGTTCAATTCCCAGTACTGCAAAAAAATAAAAATAAAAAAAGTAGATCCAGCCATGTGTGGTGGCGCACGCTTGTAATCCCAGTACTTGGGAGACTGAGGCAGGAGGATCACAAGTTTGAGGCCAGCCTCTGCAACTTAGTGAGACCCTGTTTCAAAATAAAGAATAAAAAAATAGGGCTGGGAATAGCTTGGAGGTAGAATGCCCCTGGGTTCAATTCCCAGTACCGCAAAAAAAAAAAAAAAAAAAAAAGTAGATCCAGCTAGCTGGGCGTGGTGGCACACGCTTGTAATCCCAGTACTTGGGAGGCTGAGACAGGAGGATCACAGGTTTGAGGCCAGCCTGAGCAACTTAGTGAGACCCTCAGCAACTTAGACCCTGTTTCAAAATAATAACTAAATAAAGAGGGCTGGAGGTATTGCTCTGAGGTAGAATGTCCCTGAGTTTGATCCCAAGTACCACACACAAAAAAAAGAAGAAGTAGATGCATCCAGGGTGACCCTGTTTGTCCCAGGGCAGCTGGGGTGGACCTGGTCTGGTCTGACAGCGCTAGGGCTCGCAGTGACACCGTATCAGCGGTACTCCCTGGGAGTCTCTAGTACTCACTGTGAGCCAGGCATTGAGGCGTGCGTCTCATCCTCACCACCAGCCTGCGACCTCGGTAGGGTCACAAGTCCCATCACACAGACGAGGAAGCCAGGGCACAGAGCGGTTACATCAAAGGCCCAGCGCCACTCAGCTAGGAAGTAGCAAAGCTGGGATTGGAACCGAGTCTGTCTGACTTCACACGTGTGACCCTCGATCCACGTTGGCTGAACAAATTCCCAATGGCGACAGCAACAGTAGTGCAAAGAACCAAGCAGCCACTTAATACGGGGCCTGGCCCTGATCTGAGGGTTTAAAACCATTAATGATTTAGTCCTCAAGAGGACCCTGTGAGCTAGGTATAACCTTGGTCCTCATTCTGCAAGAGGAGAATGGGGACAGCACAGTGGTCAGTCACCTACCCTAGCTGGGATTTCAGCCCGCACAGTCTGGCTCCAGGGTCCAGGATTTTAGCAAAATGCAGTAGAAGCTGGGCATGGTGGTGCACACCTGGAATCCCAGTACTTGGGAGGCTGAGACAAGAGGATCGCAGGTTTGAGGACAGCCTCAGCAACTTAGCGAGACTCTCAGCAACTTACTGAGACCCTGTGTCAAAATAAAAAGTAAAATAAGGCTGGGATTGTAGCTTAGATGTAGAACATCCTTGGGCTCAATTCCCAGTAACACACACACACACACACACACACACACACACATACACACATACACACACACAGACGTGCGCACGGGGGACTAACAATCTGACCCGAGTCTGGGTCAAGGCCACTCACCATCTTGGAGGTATCAGCCGCACCCTCTAGGCCAGGCCTGGGCTGAGCCGTGGGGACCTGGTGTGTGGGGTGGGGTAGACCCCCCAGGAGCGCGACAGCCTGGGAAGGGCTGAATAGGAGCCTTGCGGTGTGACCTTATTTGGAAATAGGGTCTTTATGGATAATCCAACAAGATCATCCAATGTCAAAGCAATCCGAGTAGAGAGATTTACACCTCCGTGGCTGGGGAGCCGAGAAATTCCACCCTCTGCCAAGGGAGCAGCCGGAGAGGAGGGAATGCAAGATTAGTTGAGTCAGAAAACGTGTATGGAAAATGTTTTACTCCAAGTCCGTGCCAGAATATCACCTAAAACATCCTCAGTAGAAACCCCTTCGAGGTAAAAATCGCACGCAGCCTTCCTTATCAATAAGTTCAACTGTCAGAATTTATATGTCAGAGTGACGGATCAGGCAGCCGTAACAAACACTGGTTTACAAAGCAACGCAGTGCTCCTTAAAATATAGACAGTACGGTCCTTCCTCGGTATCCACAGGGCATTGGTTCCAAGAACCAATTTCCCCCATCCCCAAATCTGCAGCTGCTCCAGTCTCTTCTATAAAGTGCTGTAGAGCCAGGCACGGTGCACACACCGGTAATCCCAGTACTTGGGAGACAGGAGGATCGCAGGTTCACAGCCAGCCTCAGCTACTTATGAAGCCCTCAGCAACTTAGCAAGACCCTGTTTCAAAATAAAAAATAAGGCTGGGGGTGTAGCTTAGAGGTAGAATGCCCCTGGGTTCAATCCCCAGTGCCGCAAATAAATAATTTAATTAATTAATTAAAATAAAACAAAATGCTGTAGTATCTGCATAGAACCTACACACATCCTCCTGTCCGCATCATCTCCAGATAACTTCTAACACCTGGTAAAATGTGAATGCTGGGTAAATGGATGCTGTACTGTACTGGTTAGGGAATAACGACAAGAAAAAATCTGTGCATGTTCAGCACAGATGCAACTTTTAAATATATTTTTGAAGCCGGGCGCGGTGGCGCACGCTTGTCATCCCAGTACTTGGGAGGCCGAGACAGGAGGATCCAGGTTCGCGGCCAGCCTCAGCTACTTAGTGAGGCCCTCCGCAACTTCGTGAGACCCTGTTTCAAAATAAAGAACAAAAAATAGGGCTGGGGGTGTAGCTCGGAGGTAGAATGCCCCTGGTTTCAATCCCCCGTATCGTTAAATTAATTAATTAATTAGTTAATTAATTAATTTTTGGTCCCGTTTTGGTGGAAGGTGTGGAACCCAGGGATACAGAGGGCCAACTGTACTTGTCATCTGAGTGGCGGTGCTGGGGACGGGATATGCGGAAGGGCTTTGTAAGGGGTGAAAACTTGTACACATGAGGCTTTGAAAGTACTTGATGATTCTTTAAACAGCTTCTCTTTGGGGGAAGTTTGTATTTCCCTACAATCCTGATTTCCTCAGTAAGAGAACCAAGGAAAATGTGAGCCCTGTCCCTGGCCAGACTGCCCCAGGGTTTAAAATACAGGGGATGGGCCGGGCGTGGTGGCGCACGCTTGTAATCCCAGTACTTTGGGAGGCGGAGAACGGAGGATCCGGGTTCGCGGCCAGCCTCAGCTCTCTCGCTCTCTCTCTCTCTCTCTCTCTCTCTCCTTAGCGAGGCCCTCCGCAACTTCGTGAGACCCGGTTTCAAAATAAAGTATAAAAAATAGGGCCGGGGGCGTAGCGCGGAGGTAGAACGCCCCTGCGTTCAATCCCCAGTACCGCAAAAAAAAAAAAAATACAGGGGATGGGAGCAAGGAGGGGGAGCCAACACCCCAGTACTGGAAGGACTTGGGGGTGCCGCAGCCGGCTGCGCGGTTCCTGTCTGGGGAGGCTGCGCGGCCTGTGTCGTCCCGGGCAAATGATTTCAGAGTTCCTGTGCCTCAGCTGCATTTCCTTTAGAATGGGAGTAATGAGCGTGTTTGAGGATGTTGCAAGGATTAAATGGGAAATAAAATACGATGTGAGCCAGGTGTGGTGGCGCACGCTTGTAATCCCAGTACTAGGGAGGCTGAGACCGGAGGATCAGGGTTCACGGCCAGCCTCAGCTATTTAGTGAGGCCCTTAGCAACTTAGTGAGACCCTGTTTCAAAATAAAGAATAAAAAATAGGGCTGGGGGTGCAGCTCGGAGGTGGAATGCCCCTGGGTTCAATCCCCAGTACCGCAAAAAAAAAAAAAAAAAAAAAAAACAGAAAATACGATGTGCCCAGCACAGGGCCTGGAATATCAAGGCCTGCTCAGCAGTGGCTCTCTGTCCTGAGTTCTGCCAGTGCCTGTCCCGAGGTGGGGACCGTTGCTTTGAATTGCGAGGACCCCGGCCCCTGTCCTCTGGTACTCTGTCGGTCTCTGTCAACTGCATGAGCACTGGGAAAGGAGTTTGCCGTCTGAATTAGTTTACTCCAGGACCACAAACTGAGGGGCTTAAAGTAACTGAGATCCTTTGTCTGAGATTGGGGTGTCGGTGGGGCTGACTCCTTCTGAGGGCGATGAGGGGAATCTATTCTGGGCCTCTCTCCTAATTTTGGGTACTCGGATGGCGATTTTCACGTTTCCTGGCTTTCGATGAATCTCTCTAATCCTCTGCCTTTATGTTATCTTTCCCCCGCGTTTCTGTCTCTGTGCCCAAATTTCCCATTTTGATAAGAACACCAAGTCATATCAGCTTAGGGCCAGCCCTGCCGGCCCCGTGTTAACTTGATGATCTCTGGAGAGGCCCTATTTCCAAACAGGGTCCCATTTTGAGGTCCACAGGATTAGGACTCCAATATGCCTTTTAGAAAGGAGGCAATTCTGCCGGGCGCGGTGACACACGCTTGTAATCCCAGTACTTGGGAGGCTGAGACAGGAGGATTGCAGGTTCGCGGCCAGCCTCAGCTACTTAGTGAGGCCCTCTGCAACTTAGCGAGACCCTGTTTCAAAATAAAGAATAAAAAATAAAGCTGGGGGTGTAGCTCAGAGGTAGAATGCCCCTGCATTCAATCCCTAGTACTGCAAAAAACACAAATAAATAAATAAAAGAAAGGAGACAATTCAACCTGACGCCATCCTGATTGCTTGAAGCTGATATCGAATGTGTCCCAGTCCAGTCATGACATGGAGATCCTCAACTTGACTCCAAGGCTGTTTTATATCGGTTTCCAGAAGGGCAGTGTCCCCCTCAGAACCCCTGGGGCCCCAGGAGATGTTCCATCAGTGCTAGGTCCTCTCCAACTCCAGCCTGGGGCCCTCAGGCTATTGTTTTCTTACACGAAGGAGTTTGAACCTAAGCCATTTCTCAGTGAGGCTGTCTGCCAGACTCCAGGAATACACGGGAAGCCAGGGGCTTAGCTCCAGGTGGTCACAGGCAGGAAGGCCACAGAACAGTAAGCTGGCTGCCATGAGACAGGTGGCCTCCCCAGCACTGGTCTTCAAAGGGTGACAGAATAGCCAGGTGTGGTAGCACACACCTGTAATCCTAATACTTGGGAGGCTGAGACAGGAGGATCGCAGGTTTGAGGCCAGCCTCAGCAACTTAGCAAGGTCCCTCAGCAACTTAGCAGGACCCTGTTTCAAAATAAAATAGGGTTGCAGGCCGGGCATGGTGGCGCACACTTGTCATCCCAGTACTTGGGAGGTTGAGACCGAAGGATCCGGGTTCGCGGCCAGCCTCAGCTACTTAGTGAGGCCCTCTGCAACTTAGTGAGACCCTGTTTCAAAATAAAGAATAAAAAAATAGGGCTGGGGGTGGAGCTCGGAGGTAAAATGCCCCTGGGTTCAATCCCCGGCACCGCAAAAATAAAATAAAATAAAATAAAATAAAATAAAATAAAATAAAGTAAAGTAAAATAAAATAAAGTAAAGTAAAATAAAATAATAAAATAATAAAATAAATAAAATATTAAAAAATAAAATAAAATAGGGTTGCAGTGTAGCCAGAAGGTAGAATGCCTCTGGCTCAATCCCCAGTACCACAAAAAAAAGGGTGAGAGGAGGAAACTTCCCCACTCACAGCTCACAGATGCAGCCGTGGGGCCGCTCTGTCCCAGCTGTGTGACCCAGGGCACCTACTCCTGTCTCTGGCTCCCTCATGCCTCAGGGTGACCACAGACAGGTTCCAGGACCTCTGACCTAAGGGGCAACCTCCAGAGGTCTGAGTTTGTGCCTGGACGGGTGCTACCAGCCAGGGCTGCAGAGTCAGGCGCTGAGGCTGCCAGATCTCACCCATCTACCCCAGCTGCAGGTGCTCGGCCCCACCTCCTGGCATGTTGAAGCCAAGAGCCTCTGAACAGGGAGTTTGTCCTCCCCCAGGCACCTGGCATGGGCTGCGTCTCCCAGTGGGACCCGACCAATGCTCAGCCAACTGAATGCCTTGCTGGGTGGGCTCACCCAGACAGAAGTCCAGAGGGCAGAAGGTCTCACCAGGAGGGGGAGGGGTTGGGGGAGGGGAGGGGGAGGGAGATGTCCCAGACATTTACATTTTTCTTTTTTTTTATATTGATCAATTGACTGATACTGGGGATTGAACCCAGGGGCACTCTACCTCCAAGCTACACCCCCAGCCCTTTTTTTTAAATTTAATTTAATTTTTTTTTTTTTTGCGGTACTGGGGATGGAACCCAGGGGCGTTCTACCTCTGCGCTACATCCCCAGCCCTATTTTTTATACTTTATTTTGAAACCGAGTCTCACAAAGTTGCGGAAGACCTCACTAAGTAGAGAGAGAGAGAGAGAGAGAGAGAGAGAGAGGGAGAGAGAGATAGAGCTGAGGCTGACCGCGAACCCGGATCCTCCGGTCTCCACCTCCCAAAGTACTGGGATTACAAGCGTGCGCCACCACGCCCGGCTCTTTTAATTTAATTTAATTTAATTTAATTTAATTTTGTTCTGTTTTTGTGGTACTGGGGATTGAACCCGGGGGCATTCTACCTCAGAGCTACACCCCCAGCCCTATTTTTCTTTATTCTTTATTTGGAAACAGATCTCACTAAGTTACAGAGGGCCTCACAAGTTGCTGAGGCTGGCCGCGAACCTGTGATCCTCCTGTCTCAGCCTCCCAAGTACTGGGATTACAAGCATGCGCCACCATGACCAGCTATTTTTTGTTTTTGAAACAGGCTCTTGCTAAGTTGCTGAGGCTGGCTTCAAGCCTGTGATCCTCCCATCTCAGCCTCCTAAGTACTGGGATTACAGTTGTGCACCATCTCTCCGGGCTTATAGCACATTTTTCTTTATCCATTCATTTGTTGATAGACACTTGGGTTGGTTCCTTAACTTGGGAATTGTGGATCCTGCCACTATAAACACAGGTTTGCGTGCATCACTATAGTATTCTAACTTTTGGAATAACTTACTTTTGGAAAGATACCAAGGAGCCGTATAGCCGGGTCGTGTGGTAGTTCTGTTCCTAGTCTGGCTGGTCACTTCTTATTTCTCTTTTATTGTGTGTGTGTGGTACTGGGAATTGAACCCAGAGGCATTCTACCTCTGAGCTGCACCCCCAGACCAATTTTACTTCTTATTTGGAAACAGGGTCTCACTAGGTTGCTGAGAGCCTCACTAAATTGCTGAGGCTGGCCTCGAACCTGCGATCCTCCAGTCTCAGCCTCCCAAGTACTAGAATTACAAGCGTGCGCCACCAGGCTCGGCTCACTTCTCATTTCTTTTTGGCTAACTCCAGGAGCAGAGTCCTGGCGCCTGAGGTGTGGTGAGGGCAGAGCCGGCGGGGTCCTAGCACCCTGCGCGGACATTGCGTGCTTGGATGGCCCCATCGCGCCCGGCTCAGGGCATTGTGGCTCTTTCTCTAGACACAGTGCTAATGACATGAGTGCTCTGACCTCTGAGGCTACAAAATGGAAGATCCAGTGTCCACCCTGTCACGTGCAGCCCAAACCCCATCGCTCCGTCCTCCTCGTCCTCTCTGCTCCTCCAACGCGCCTCTGTCATAGTACATTTCGGATGGTGTTTTGCTTGGTTGTTTAATTACATCTCTTGCATCAGCTCCCCAGGAGACGTGGGCCGTGGAAAGAGCAAGCTCTTTAGCCTCGAAGAGGTCTGACTTTGAATCCATGCCCCATTTCTTAGCTGTGTGACCCAGGGGGTAGACCTAACCTCTCTGAGCACGGGTGACTGTCAGTGTCGCACATCTCTGTCTCACCCTGGGCAGTTTAGATCTCGCTTATCTCTACAACCCTCATCCCTGACATACAACAGGCGCTCAGTACTTGCTGAGGACAGGAAGTGCAAAGAGGCTGCTGGGTAGATTAAATTATGAGATTGTAGGGCAGGACGTTTTATTTTTTTTAACTTTTTTTTTTGCAGTACTGGGCATTGAACCCAGGGGCATTCTACCTCCAAGCTACACCCCCAGTCCTATTTTGTATTCTTTATTTTGAAACAGGGTCTCACTAAGTGACGGAGGGCCTCACTAAGTAGCTGAGGCTGGCCGCGAACCTGTGATCCTCCTGTCTCAGCCTCCCAAGTACTGGGATTACAAGCAGGACATTTTGTAGGGCTACGGACAGGCTTCCTTCAAGGAGAAAACATTCATATACTCTCTGACTTCAACCACATTTCCTTTTTTCTTTCTTCTTTTTTTTTTTTTTTTTTTTTTTC
>PVJS01040603.1:0-18358 GCA_004027185.1 Glis glis
AAATAGGGCTGAGGGTGTAGCTCGGAGGTAGAATGCCCCTGGGTTCAATCCCCAGTAAAATACACACACACACACACACACACACACACACACACACACACACACACTTTGCAAGACTAAAAGTAACCTGATTTAATTTGAGAACCTGATTTAATCTGAGGACAATGCCTCTGACCAAGGTGATAACAGAGGCTCTCCTGCAGCACCTGGAGGGTTCCCCTCCTCTCCTGTGGGTGAAGCTGTTAGGCTGCTTAATTTCAGTCCTAGATGGACCTAAGGTATATTAGATACATTTTAATTATGTCAAGCAAAGAAAAAACCCACATCCCCCGTTTGCTGGAAGTCTGGCGTGGCGGCACCCCCCCCCCCACTGATGCCTGAGGGCCGCTGCTGGGTCTGACCCATGTGACGCGGCCACTGAAGGGTTAACAGTGCCAGGGCAGGCTCTGGCACCATCCCTCCTGGGGTGCCCTGCATCAGCGTCAAATCCTTGATTCACAGACTTTTGGAGAAGTTGGCATGTAAATAAAAATGTAAGATATCGGCTCATACTTTAAATACTTAGTGTTTTTTTTGCGGTACTGGGGATCGAACCCAGGGCCATTCTACCTCCGAGCTACACCCCCGGCCCTATTTTTATTCTTTATTTTGAAACAGGGTCTCACTAAGTTGCGGAGGGCCTCACTGAGTAGCTGAGGTTGACTGTGAACCTGCGATCCTCCTGTCTCAGCCTCCCAAGTTCTGGGATTACAAGCGTGCCACCATGCCCGGCTCCATAGTTTAAGTACTTAGAAGAGCACTCTTGTTACAAAAAGAATTTGCAGAGGATTCGTGTGTGTGTGTGTGTGTGTGTGTGTGTGTGTGTGTGTGTGTGTGTATGTGTTACTGGAAATTGAACCCAGGAGCATTCTATCCCTGAGCTACACCCCCCAGCCCTTTTTGGCTGGAAAGTACGTATCTTCTTCTGAATATTCTAAAATTGGGCCTCTCTGCACGTTGGGGATGTCCAGTGGAGAGGTCCTGTGGAGTGGAAGGTGCTCGGGGCCTTTGTGGGGGATCCTCTGGACTCATCAAGGACACTGGATAGGCCTCGAGGGTCCGTTTGCTAGCTCGGCCTCTCTCTAATCCTGGGACTAGGGCAAGTGGCCTGTACTCTCTGGCTTCAGTATTCTCACATCAAAAACCATGGGGTTAAAATACCAGACAGAGGGTGCCCTTGTGCCTGCTGAAGGCTATTGAATGAAACAATGTGCAATTATAATTCCAGGAAGTTATTGCTGCCTGCAAGCAAGGACTCCAGCTTGTTTCTGGGTGCGGCTGGAGGTGATGAGCCAGGTCACAGGAAGGAAGGACAGAAGGATCACCAGGTCTCAGAGCACCTCAAGGTCTGCCAGGATCTGGGCTCAGTTGTCTCCTGTGCAAGCACCCAGCTCCCTCAGCAGGTAGAATCGCATGGCCCTGAGAGCAGGTTCTGGGACTTGTTCATCCTTCTGTTTCCTATGGGGCCAGCTGCTACTTCTGGTTGGCTTGCACATCAGGCTAAGTTCTGACCTGTTTCCCTCTTGGATAGGAAACACAGCCAAGCCCTCTTATGACCGCATGTCAAACACTTGAAACCCACTGGCATTTTTGCTGGGGCAGGTTATTCATTTGCTTAAGAAATAGACTACTATAGCGATACATGTATACTTGTATTTATAGCAGCACAATTCACAATAGCTAAATTATGGAACCCACTCAGGTGTCTGTCAACAGAGGAGTGGATAAAGAAAATGTTGTGTATACACACAGTGGAATATTACTCAGCCATAAAGAAGAACAGAATTCTGTCATTTGCAGGAAAATAGATGGAACTAGAGAACGTCACACTAGGTGAGATCAACCAGTCTCAGAAAGTCAAGGATTATATGTTTTCTCTCATATGTGGAAGCTAGACAGAAAACAGAAACATAAGGGACTTTGGATAAATGTGGGGAGAGACCAGTAGAATAGTGAAGGAGGATTGGGGGATGGAGGTGGAGAGGGGAAGGAGGAGGACCGAGGAAGGGAACAATTCAAGCAATGCTTTTGCACTATATAAAGGTAGTACTACCAGTTTCGCTAGCATGTGTGGAAAGGGAGGTAGCAAGGTGGGATGCAGAGGGGAATACACCAAGAACTGTGTGCAAGTATGTTCGTAGCACTGTAATGTATAAGTACAATGCATTAATAAAAGTATATAAAAATAGTAAAAAAAAAAAGAGAGGGAAACATGAGGGTGCTGATGTCTCTGGAGTTGTCTGCCAGCCAGGACTGGACAGCTGTGGGCATGCTCAACCCACCTGCCCTGGTACAAGTGTTTAGGCTTTGATGGACCTGGGCAGGAGCTTTGACTGTCTGTCCTTGTGTCCTGTTCCTGCCGAGGGGCAGGTTCTCAGTGTGATCTGTAACTTTCAGGTTCAGGTCAACCTCTGCAGGAATGGGGAGGCCCAGGAGGCAGTGACAGGTGTTGCTGTAGTGTCTACCTGTTGCTCCCCGGTGGCTGGTGATGCTGAACTTACCTGGCATGTGGATCCTCTTCCGTGAAATGTTTCTTCATGCCCTTTGCCTATTTTTCTAAGTGGATTATTTGCTGTCTTTACTGTTAAATTGTAGAAATACAATTATATATAGAGATATGAAGTTTGATAAATTACATATAAATATATACATTTTACAACCTTTCATACATTTTATAAATTATATATAAAGAGTATTTTTATATATTCTAGACACAAATCATTTATCAGATATGCGATTTGCAAATATTTTCTCCCAGTTTAGTTTGTCTTTTCATCCTCTTAGCAGGATTGCTCATAGAATAAAAGTTTTAAATTTTGATGCAGTCCAATGTGTTAGCTTTCTGTGACTATAACATATACTTGAGATAAGTCAGCTTATGAAGAGGAAATGTTTATTTTGGCTCAGAGTTTAGGAGGTTTCAGTCTATGATTGGTCTGCTTGTTGCTTTTGGACCTGTGGTCAGGCAGCACCTGACAGTGGGAGCACCTGGTGGAGCAGGTCGCTCACCTCAAGGCATTTGGGACGCAAAAGGAGAGGATGGGGTTGGTGTCCCAATATCCCCTTCAAGGGCCCACCCCCTGTGACCTATCTTTCTCTCATTAGGCCCCGCCTCTTAAAGGAACCACTACTTCCTATGGCTCTGTGGGCTGGGGACCAAGCCTTTGGGGACAAACAATGGCATCCAATGTATCAATATCTCTCCTTTATGGACTTTTGGTGTCATGTCTAAGAAGTGTTCACCAAACCCAAGGATCTGAAGATTTTTCTCCTAAAAGTTTTATTGTTTCATGTTTTGCATTTAAATCCATTTTGAGTTTTTTTTTTTTGTACAAGGGGTGAAGCTTAGGTCAAGATTTTTCTTTTTTCTTTTTGCCTGTGGATTTATAACTGCTTCTGCACCATTTGTTGAAAAGGCTATCTTTTCTCTGTTGCTTTTATACCTCAGTTGGCTGTATGCAGATGGGTCTATTTCTGGTTCATTCTATTTCACTGATTTGTCTGTCCCTCTGCCCACACCACAGTCTTGATTCCTTTAGCTCTGTAAGACTTAAAATTGGGTAATGTGATTCTTCCCACTTCATTCTTCTTTTCAAAATTGTTTTTAGTTTATTTGCCTTTCCACATAAATTTTGGAATAAGCTTGTCTATGTCTTCAAAATTCTCTGGATTTTGGTAAGAGTTGCATTAAAACTGTAGATCATTTGAGGAGAGAATTGGTATCTTTACTAAGTTAAGTCTTTCAATCCATGAATACTTGTATGTCTCTCCATTTATTTAGACATTGATTTCTTTTATAGATATTTTGCCATTTTCAGCTAAGTACATGTTGTATTAAAATTACATGTATTTTAGGGCTAGAGATGTGGTTCAGTGGCAGAGTGCTTGTCTGTGCAAGGCCCTGGCTTTGATCCCCAGTACTGAAAAAAAAGATATTATTTGCAAATATTTTACTATTATTTGCATACCTGTAAATAGTATTGTATTTTTAACTTCAGTTTCCATGGGTTCATTGTTAGTATATAGAAATACAAAAGTTGAGCTGGGCGTGGTGGTGCACGCTTGTAATCCTAGTACTTGGGAAAATGAGACAGGAGGATCACAGGTTCGAAGCCAACCTCGGCGACTTAGCACGACTCTGTTTCCAAATAAAAAATAAAATAGGTCTGGGGGTGTAGCTCGGAGGTAGAAGGGCCATGGGTTCCATCCCCAGTACCACAGGAAAAAAAAAGAAATATAAAAGTTGATCTTCATATGTTGATTTTGTATTCTGCAACCTTGCTGAAATCACTTATTAGTTCTAGGATTTGTTTTGTAGATTCTATGAACTTTCCTACATAGACTATTACATCATCTGTCCCTAGTTGTATTTCTTTCTTTCTGATCTGCATACCTCCCCTCCCCTCTGTCTAGAACTGTCTAGAACTTCCAGAATTATGTTGAATAGCTGAGGTGAGTGACCATGTTGCCTTGTTCTAATATTAGGGAGAAAACTTTGTCTTTCACCACTAAATCTAATGTTAGCTGCTGGTTTTTTTGTAAAAGCTCTTTATCAAGTAAGGAATTTCTTCTCTACCCTCCCCCCTTTTTTGAGCATTTCTATCATGAATGATTACTGGATTTTGACAAGTATTTTTTTTTTTTTTTGCGGTACCGGGGATTGAACGCAGGGGTGTTCTACCTCCGCGCTACGCCCCCGGCCCTATTTTTTATACTTTATTTTGAAACCGGGTCTCACGAAGTTGCAGAGGGCCTCACTAGGTAGAGAGAGAGAGAGAGAAACAGGGAGAGAGAGAGAGAGAGAGAGAGCTGAGGCTGGCCGCGAACTCGGATCCTCCGGTCTCCGCCTCCCAAAGTACTGGGATTACAAGTGTGTGCCACCACGCCCGGCTGACAAGTATTTTTTCTGAATCATTTGATACATGATTATGTGAGTTGTTTTCTTTAGTCTGTTAATATGGTAGATTACATTGATTAATTTTAAAATACTGTACCACCTTGCATACCTGAGATAAACTCCTCTTGGTCATGATGCATCCTTTTAAAATTTATTGCTAAATTCTATTAGCTAATATTATGTTAAGAATTTTTGCATTTTTGTGTGTGAGGAATATTGGATTGTAGTTTTCTTTGTTTGTGTAATCATTCTCAGATATCCATAGGGGATTGATTCCAGAGCCCTTTGCAGATACCTAAAAAAATCAGACGTTCAAGTTCCTTATTTAAAATGACATAGTTTTTGCATATGAACTACACAGTCTTCTCATATGCTTTGAATCATCTCCAAATACTTATAATACTTAATATAATGTAAATACTATGTAAATAGTTGTTATACTATATAATGTAGGGAACGGTGATGAGAAAAACGCCTGTACCTCTAGTACAGACATGATTTTTTTCAAGTATTTTAAATCTGGGGTTGGTTGAATGCACAGATGTGGAATTGTGGGTATAGAGGGCCGACTGTATTCTTTACATTTTATTTTGGGACAGAATAATACTGGCTTTATAAAATGAGTTGGGAGCCGGGTGTGGTGGTGCACGCTTGTAATCCCAGTACTTTGGGAGGCGGAGACTGGAGGATCTGGGTTCACGGCCAGCCTCAGCTCTCTCTCTGTCTCTCTCTCCCTGTCTCTCTCTCTCTCTGTCTCTGTCTCTCTCTCTCTCCTTAGTGAGGCCCTCCGCAACTTTGTGAGACCCGGTTTCAAAATAAAGCATAAAAAAATAGGGCCGGGGGTGTAGCGTGGAGGTAGAACTCCCCTGGGTTCAATCCCCGGTACCAAAATAAATAAATAAATAAATAAATAAATAAATAAAATAAATAAAACGAGTTGGGAAATGTTCATGTTCTGTTTTCTGAAAGAGGTTGTGTAGCATAGGCATTAATTCTTCAAGTATTTGATAGAATTAGTCAGTGAAGCCATCTGGATCTAGAGATTTCTTTTTTAGGAGCTTTTAAATTATGAATTCCATTTCTTTAAGAGTTATAGGGTCATTCAAATTATTTCATATTGAGGGAGTTGTGGTCGCTCATGCCTTTTGAGGAAGTAGCCTGTTTACGTTGTATATTTCTGCATATGGAATTGTTCAGGATGCGTTCCCTTGCTTTCTTCTGATGGCTGCAGGTTCTAGCTGCTGCGGTAACAGCCCTTGCTACATTCCTGATTGGTAATTTCTATCTTTTCCCTTTTTCTTTGTCAGTCTTGGCAGATGTTTGCCAATTTTATTGATTTTTTCCTAAGAACTCCTTTTTTGTTTCATTGATTTTCTGTTTTCAATTTCATTGACTTCTGCTCTTGTCCTTAGTATTTCCTGCCTTCGGCTTGCTGCTTTTTCTAGTTTCTTAAGGTGGGAGTTCAATTTAGAGTTTATTGTTTTAAACCTGCTATGGTTTGGATAACTGTCCCCCAAAGATCCACATGTTAAAGGCTTGGTCCCCCACCCGGAGCACTGTAGGGGGTGGTGCAACCTTAGGAGGGGCCCAGTGGGAGGTCGTTAGCTCATTGGAGGTGTGCTTTTGTGGGGAATTGTAGAACCCTGCTCCTTTCCTCATTGTCTCTTTTTGCTTCCTGGTACCCCCAAATTTTTACCAGTTTGAGTAAAATGTAGAAAATTTTCCTCCTTTATGTCCCATTACCTTCCCCCATTTAGCATGTTAATTGTCTTAAAGGTTTTCTCTGTATCCTTGAGAACCACATCAGAAAATGACATAATTTCTGCTTCTGCCATTGAATATGATTTGGGAAACTCAAGTTTGTGTATTTACTTATGTTTTTATTTTTTATGTTGTTCTTTCTTTCTGATTTTCCAAGACTCCTTTAATCATTTTTCTTTTCTGTTTCAAGAACTTCCTTTAACCTGACACATATTCTCTTGATTTTCCCTTAGGCCTTTTTTTGCTGGATATAGGATTTTTTTTCAGCATTGGAAACATGTTGAACTACTTCCTGTGGTTCCCATGATTGCTAAGGAGAGATCTGCTGCCATTTGGGGTATTTAGTCCTTAAAGTAAAGTGTCACCTCTCTTTTGATGCCTTCAAGATTTTTGATTTGTCTTTATTTTTCCAGAAGTTCGATTATGATATCCATGACATAGTTTGTGTTATCTTGTTTGGCTTTTGCTCACTTTCTTGAATATGTCGGTTTATGTCTTTTGCCAAGTTTGTAGATATGTCAGTCATTACTTATTTGAACCTATTTTTAGTTTCACCCTTTGTCCTCTCCCTCTGGGACTCAGATGACACAGTCTTGGCTGTTTTGTCATAGTTGCAGAGGTCCATGAGTGCTTTTTTTTTCCCTAGTCATTTTCTCTCTGTTGTTAAGCCTGGGTAATTTCTATTCTATCTTCAAGTTCATTGAGCCTTCCTCTGTCCTGTCCTCTATATTCTACTTTTCACCCTAACTATTGAGATTTTTTTTTTTTTTTTTTTTTTTCAGGTCAGGTCTTCTAAAATTTCCATTTGGTTCTTTTTTTTTTTTGTGGTACTGAGGATTGAACCCAGGGGCATTCTATCTCCGAGCTATAACCCCAGCCCTATATTTCATTCTTTACTTTGAAACAGGGTCTCACTAAGTTGTGGAGGGCCTCACTAAGTAGCTGAGGCTGGCCGTGAACCTGCGATCTGCCTGTCTTGGCCTCCCAACTACTGGGATCACAAGCGCGCGCCACCACGCCCGGCCCATTTGATTCTTTTTAAGATATTCTATTTCTTTGCTGAGATTTTCTAATCATCTCTCATTTCAAATGTGTTCATAATTATATATTGTAACAAAATTGTAATTCTTTTTTATCATGAGTGCTTTAAAAATCCTTGTCAGATAATTCCAACATCTGTTTCATGTCAATGTTGACATCTGTTGATTATCTTTTTTTACACTTTTATTGGTGCATTGTAATTATGCATCACAGTGAGGTTCAAAGTGAGCATGAATACTTGCGCACGTCACTTGGTGCGTTTCCCTCCGCATCCCACCCTCCTCCCTCTTCCTCCCTCCCCATGCATGTTAGTGAGATTGGTAGTAATATCTTCATGTATAGACACAGCAATATTTGAACTGTTTCCTTCATCGATCCTTTTTCACCTCCCCACCTCCTTCCCCCATCCCCTTTCACTAGTCTACTGGTCTCTCCCTCATTTGGCTGAAGACCCTTTTGTTTCCTATTTTCTTTCTAGCTTCCACATATGAGAGAAAACATATGATCCTTGACTTTCTGAGATTGACTGATCTCACTCGGCATAATATTTTCTAGTTCCATCCATTTTCCTGAAAATGGAACTAATTTCATTCTTCTTTATGACTGAATAAAATTCCATTATGTATATATGCCACATTTTTATTATCCATTCATCCGTTGACAGATATCTAGGTTGGTCCCGTAATTCGGCAATTGTGAATTGTGCTGCTATAAACATGGGTATGCATGTATCACTATAATATTCTGATTTCAATTCCTTTGGAAAGATAGTGAGGAGTGGTATGGCTGGGTCAAGTGGTGGTTCCATTCCCAGTCTTCTGAGGAATCTCCACATTGATCTCCATAGTGGTTGTACTAATTTACATTTCCACCACATCTGTTTGTCTTTCTCATTTTAGTTGATATTTTTCTGATTCTTTTTTTTTTTTTGCGGTACCAGAGATTGAATCCAGGGGCATTCTACCTCTGAGCTACACCCCCAGCCCTATTTTTTATACTTTATTTTGAAACCAGGTCTCACGAAGTTGCGGAGGGCCTCACTAAGTAGAGAGAGAGAGAGAGAGAGAGAGAGAGAGAGAGAGAGGGAGCTGAGGCTGGCCGCGACCCGGATCCTCCGGTCTCCGCCTCCCAAGTAGTGGGATTACAAGCGTGCGCCACCACGCCCGGCCTGGTTCTTTTTTAAAATATATTTATTTATTTATTTGTGTGGTGCTGGGGATTGAACTCAGGGCCTCACGCACACCAGGCAAACACTACCTCTGAGCCACACCCATAGCCCCATTTTTCTGGTTCTTGATATGAGTGATTTTCACTTAAAATCACGTGGGCCTTTCGAGTATTATAAGACGGTGGCTCTTACTTAGATCTTAGTTTTAGCAGGCCTCCTCTGACTCTGCCCCTGCAGGGAACTATGTTGTCTCACTGTCGCAGGGTGTGCGTATGTGTGAGGTGGGGTTGGGGGTGGGCTCCATGGTCCCTGTTGGGACCCTGGAACACCTTTGTCTGGGAGGGATGCCTTTACCTTGCTGGAGGTGACCTCCACACTGTTTCCCATGATGCTGCAGAGTTGGGGTGACCACCTGACTGCTGGGTGGTAGAAGAACCCCAGCTTTCCATTAGATCTCCTGGGACACCACTTCAGCCTGGAGGGGTCATAGTTTTTCCTCCTTGGCTGGAGTAGAGCGATTATTGCCTGAAAGTCTCCAGTCTGGCTCAGCTGCCTCTACCGGGTCCTTCTCTCCACCTCCCCTCTTCCTCTTATGTTTGGTTTACATACAATGCCCAGGGCTTTTAGCTGAGCTTTGTGGGAGGAATGGGGACAAATTCAGCCACTCAATCCTGTTCAGAACTGTCGAGAGCCATCTTAGAACTGCACACTGAGGTTAATACCTTGGACTGGCTCAAGCTAAATACACAGTATTTGTCCACAAGTGGACGAATTCCAAGGGACCTGATGCAGTCGATGAGTGTGGTCTTTGATGTCATCTGCACCCAGCAATGTTTAACCCTTCCTTCCTCCAAGTTAGTCACATGTCTGCCTCACCGACCTTCCTTACCCTGTCCCGTAACAATTTGCTGGCTTCTGTGTTTGATTAACTTTTATGATGCCTTGTTTAAAGTTTCTATAAAAGTAGGGCTGGCTGTAGGATTCACGAGGAGAATTGTCAGCTACCTCCTCTTCAACCGCCCTGCATATTCCTATTATTAAATATAATTTTCTCCATATTATCATATCTGACTCTGCTATAATCATTTTCGTGTGAAAGACTTCTTTTTGGTAGCTGCCAGGAGCAGCAACCTTCCGTGGAAGGACCATAGAGCAAGTAGCGTCGGCCATAGAACTGGAACACAAATTATTTTTGGGGCTACTGGGATGGAACCCAGGGACATTCTACCTCTGAGCCGCACCCCAAGCCCTACTTTATTCTTTTATTTTGAAACAGGGTCTCACTAAGTTGCGGCGGCCTTAGTAAGTTGCTGAGACTGGCCATGAACCTGCAATCCTCCTGTCTCAGCCTCCCAAGTACTGGGATTACAAATGTGTACTACCGCACCCAGCTCCCTCAGCCCTATTTTTATTATTTATTTATTTATTTATTTATTTATTTATTTATTTATTTATTTGCGGGACTGGGGATTGAACCCAGGGGCATTCTACCTCCGAGCTACACCCCCGGACCTATTTTTTTTTTATACTTTATTTTGAAACCGGGTCTCACGAAGTTGCAGAGGCCCTCACTAAGTTGCTGAGACTGGCCATGAACCTGCAATCCTCCTGTCTCAGCCTCCTAAGTATTGGGATTACAAGCATGCGCCACCACGCCAGCTCAGGTGGGTTTTGAAACCACCACACGAGGGATCTTCCCCATTTGTTTTCAGCTAGCCTTTGGGGGTTGGTGGGAAAACTAAATCAGGAAGGTACTCTGTTGTCCCCAATCCCTCCCATTCCCAGGCACAGGGCATCCTGGAGGCAGGCATGGCCTTTGTACTCTTCTTCCAGAACACCAAAGACCTCACTGCTGCTGGGAGCAGAGGGCTTCTCTCCACATACGGAGCCGTGGATGTCTCCTTCACTTCTGGTCCGCTGTCCTCAACCTCCATGGCGTTCACCCTTCATTGATGGCCCAAGGTTAGGACAATCACGCTCTCTCCTGTACTGTCTGCCCTGTCCTGTGCTGTGGTGTCTGCCTATTGTTTACTCATCCGATGTCTGCCTACTGTATACACTCTGATGTCCTTGTCACAGCATTGTTTGATTTCTTTTTATTTTCCCAAGCTCAGCCCAGGGTGTGTTACTCATGAAGCATCATTTGAGCTGGCTTGAGGAGGCTGGCTTGAGGAGCCCTAGGGGTCTGGCTGGGCGTTACAGGGAGCCATGTTGCTTTGGAGTTTGGGGCTGGGAAGGGTGTATGTGAAGCCATTAGCTTTGCTAAGCATGGCCTGTGAGATCCCCCCAAACCCTCAAATGATCAAGATCTGTGGGAGATTTTCCTTAGGGGTCCAAGGCAGGTAAAACCTCTATCTTATCTCATACCCAAGTCTCCAATGCCAAGGGACTCTGAACACAAAGAATGATATTTGGGATTAAGGTAAATAAATGATCATTTCCTGTTTGAACTACCCGGGTGGTTTGCATACGGAGCCCTTCTCAGCAGAATTCTGAGCACTATCAAGAGGAAGAAATGAAAATGCTACACATTTGTGGAAAGTCTTAAAATGAATGTTGCTAAAAACTTGTGTTCCTAAATTGGGGCTGGAACTGGCATGGGTTGGGGAGGAAGGCCCAGGTGGGATGGGGCTCTCATCACACAGTGCTGGGCTGAGGTCAGGGATGGGGGAGGATGGTTCATGGGTATAACATACAGTTAGGAGGAATAATTTCTAGTGTTATATAGCACAGTAGGGTGACTGTAGTTAATAACTTACTGTAGACTTCAGAAGAGCTAGAAGAGAGGATTCTGAACGTTTGCAAAACAAAGAAATGATAAATGTTAAGATGATGCAAATGCTAATTATGCTGATTTGATGATCACACCTTATGTATGGGTATTGAAATATCACACTGTAACTCATAAATATGTACAATTATTATATATCAGTTAAAAAAAGAGAAACTTTCTTGTTCTGCTTCCCAGATGTTGTAGGAAGTGTGAACTTACTCAAAGTGAAGGGGCCTGTTATGTGTCTCTGTTGTCAAGATATTTTGAATGAAATGTCATGTGTTTTCTTGTTCTTTAGGAATGGTTAGAGCTGGGCATGGTGGCGCATGCCTGTAATCCCAGTACTTGGGAGGCTAAAACAGGATAATTGCAGATTTTTTTTTATACTTTATTTTGAAACCAGGTCTCACGAAGTTGCGGAGGGCCTAACTAAGTAGAGAGAGAGACAGGGAGAGAGAAAGAGAGAGAGAGAGAGCTGAGGCTGGCTGCGAACCTGGATCCTCCAGTCTCCGCCTCCCAAAGTACTAGGATTACAAGCGTGCGCCACCATGCCCAGCTATGATTGCAGATTTGAAGCCAGCCTCAGCAACTTAGTGAGGCCCTCAGCAAGTTAGTGAGACCCTGTTTCCAAATAAAAATAAAATAGGGTTGGGGGTGTAGCTCACGGGTAGAATGCCCCTGGGTTCAATCCCCAGTACCAGATAAATAAATAAATAAATAAATAAATAAATAAATAAAATTAGTAAATCTTAAAAAAATAAAGTGGTTAGGATTAGGGTGACCAGCTTGTCTTGGGTCTCTCCTGGTTTGGGCATTGCAAGACCCAGGGTCCAGGACCCCTCTGCCCTAGGTGAAGCCCCGCAGTTGGGAGCCTCCGGTGTGAGTTCCTCTGGAGGCCTCTCCTCCTCCCCCAGAGTCCAGCTCGCTGTGGGAAGCCACAGGGCAAGCTGGAAGATGGGAGTGTTTGTGGGTGCCAGGACCCCAGGCTCGACTCTTGCCTGGCCAGCAAGTCCCCTGCTGGCTGCACTGGGGACCCTGGAAGAAGTCCAGCAAACCTGGACAGCAAACCTTCCAGGGAGAATGGCCCTGAGTCCTGGCATGGCTGAGTCTGGCCAGACCCTTGCCACTTTTGGCAAGTCATCTCCAACAACTTCACTGCCTCCATGAGCCTCAGTTTCCTAATATACACAATGGGTATAGAAATCCTAAGTCAGATCAATGGGGATTTTCAGAGTGATTCTACCAATAAAGCCACTGGACGAAGCGGTCATAGCAAGAATTTCTACTGTTAAATAACTTTAGAGAAGGCCATTGTCGGGTGAGGCTTCTACACTAGGCCCAACAGAAATGGAAGTGGGGCCAGTCATGCTAAAGTTCCACATCACCAAACCCCAAGGAAGTTGCTATCTGACCTTCAGGAGAAACCAGGAAGAGAAATAACAGCCAAACTTCTCAAACAGGCTAGTTTCAATCAGCATGATAATGAGGTTCCCGTCTGCTTTAATCCGTACCAAAAAACGTAATGTGATGCTAACCAGCCTGTTATTTTCCCATTATTCTATCTCCCAGCCCTGTCTTACAAGGAAAGTAACTTTGAAATGACCAACGACTCTTTGTTCTTTTATTTCTGCTTTCTTCGGCCTCTTCTGTCCAGAAAGCCAATCTCTTCTGCTCTGATCATTGGAACACCTTTTCTATTTTATGGAATGAAGTGCTGCTCAATTCTATAATCACAAGTAAAGTCATTGAGATCTTTAAAATTAAATGTGTTGTAATTTTGTCCTTTGACATACCTCTAGGGGGATCACAATATGGGCCAAGCACTGTGAATGTGACCTCACAACCATCTTCGGGGTTGGCACTAATATGACTCCCATTCAGCAGTCAGAAGCCTGAGGCCCAGTGAGGTTGGAGACTGGCCTGGGACCGCCACGCTATTTATTGTTCAGGTTCCTATTGCACATTTGTATTCCTTTTTTTTCTTTTGGTCTTGGGGATTCATCCCAGGGACATTTTATCTCCAAGCTACACCCCCAGCCCTTTTTATTTATTTATGTATTTATTTATGTATTTATGTATGTATGTATGTATGTATGTATTTATTTATTTATTTATTTATTTATTTATTTGTGGTACCGGGGATTGAACGCGGGGGCGTTCTACCTCTGCACTATACCCCTGGCCCTATTTTTTATACTTTATTTTGAAACCGGGTCTCACGAAGTTGCGGAGGACCTCACTAAGGAGAGAGAGAGAGAGAGAGAGAGAGAGAGAGAAAGACAGGGAGAGAGAGCGAGAGAGCTGAGGCTGGCCGCGAACCCGGATCCTCCGCCTCCCAAAGTACTGGAATTACAAGCCTGCGCCACCACGCCCGGCCAATTTATTTATTTTTTGATTCTGGGGATTGCATTCAGGGGCATTCTACCTCCGAGCTACACCCATCCCTTTTACTTTTTATTTTAATTTTATTTTATTTTTCGTGGTACTGGGGATTGAACCCAGGGGCATTCTACATCCGAGTTACACCCCCAGCCCTATTTTATTCTTTATTTTGAAACATGGTCTCAGTAAGTTGCGGAGGGCCTCACAAGTTGCTGAGGCTGGCTGCGAACCTGTGATCCTCCTGTCTCAGCCTCCCAAGTACTGGGATTACAAGCATGCTCCACCACGCTTGGCTCTACTTTTTATTTTGAAACAGAGTCTCACTAAGTTGCTGAGGCTGGCCTTGAACCTGCAGTCCTCCTGTCTCAGCCTCCCAGTACTGAGATTACAGGTACATGCTTCATGCTTCCACACCGGTATGTTTCATCTCTGGGCTTGCTGCGTCTGTAGGCTCAGGGTGGTGGCTAGGCATCTTGATACTAGGCAGCTGCTGTGTATGGTTTGGGGTCAGACTGTTTTCCCTGATTTCTCTTGAACTAGGCCTCCCCATGGCTGTGGGACCATCGGCCAGGGAGTCCAGGGCTTGGTTGACCCTCTGGCCTAGGACAATGGGGACAGCTAGTGTAACCCGGGAGTGATCATGCTCCATGGCCCAGGGCTTCCTTGGACTTCAGAGAAATCAAAGGACCCAGTGATGTCATCTGGGTAGTCCTTCATTCCTACTTGATTGGCAGGCATGCACTTGCCACCTTTGCCACCTCTCAGCTTATTATCTACGGGACGGAGAGTCCAGTCGGTGGAGGCACTGGTGCCGGAAGGGAGGGAGCCCAACACTGTCTGCAGGGGCAGACAGAGGAGGCTTCCCGGAGGAAGCATTTGGACCACACCTGAAAGACTGAAATGCTGGCTTGGTGGGCACAACACGGGTGGCATTCCAGCAGCCAGACTGGCACAGATAAAACAGGAACAGGGTGTGCATGTGCAGGAGGCTGGGGGTGGTTTGGTGCCACTGGAGGCCACGCTGGCTCTGTGGCTTCCCAAAGACCCTGGAACTGTCCTGCAGGCCTGGCGGGTTCTGAGGAGGAGGGGGCAGCGGGTGTTGTGGGCTAAGAGGACACAGCGAGGATTACTGGGGTCTGTCTGGGTCAGGTGGGGGTGCTGGCAGCTGAATGCAGAGCAGGGTGGGCTCCTCATCCGGGCCCCCTCCCATGTTCTCATCTGTTGCCCTGGTGGTCCTGTGCCCCTGAGGGTCAAGCCTGGGTCAGTGGGAAATCCTGGGAGTCACTGTTGATGGAGTCTTCAGGCCCCAGCGGCCCTAGTGGGGGGCGGGAGGGAGGGGCAGAGGGGACACAGGGAGGAGGGATGGGGCTCTCTGGGGGCTAGGAGACTGATGCGGACTTGAATCTGGAAAAGAAGACATCATACTGCCTCTCCCAGAAGGAGCAAGCGCCTGCCCCCAGCTGCCTTGACAGCTCCTCATCCCGCTGTTTCCTACAATATATGATTTTTCTGCATAACAGACAGAATAATCTCATTTTCTCACTGGCTACACAGCTTAGCTTTCAATCAATTATCCCCAAATACATTAAAAAAAAAAAAGTCTCCCTGTCACATCTCTGCCTGCTTCAGTGCTTGGTTTCCCCTGTCAAGGAATTTGCAAATCAATTGCTTTAACAATACTTTCCACAAATTACCTTCAAATGCCTGTGATGTCACCCACAGTTAATGCGCTCCTGATAAATAATGCATCAGGAAGTGGCCGGGCTCTTCCCCCTCCCTGGGCTGCAGTCAAGATGAGAGCCTGCTCGCATGATGAGCAGCTCGGGTGCAGCCTCTGGGGCTCGGCCAGGTGGCCAGGGGGAAGGGTGCTGGAGACAAGGCAGAGGAGAGCCCACTGTCTGCCCCTTGGCCCCAGCTCTTGGGCTGAGGTCTGGGAAGAGTTACAGATGCCTTATAGCCCTAGTGGGCCCAGCTAACGCCACTGAGGAGCCAGACTGAGGGCATGTGGGGTGGCAGCTGTCCTCCCTGTAGTGATGTGGCCTGATGGGGAGACGGAGGGCTTTATGGAGCTGGCTGAGTCCAGATCTCCAAACTCACAGCCATTTCTGCCTCCCGCTTGCAGGGCAGCTCTGGAGCATCATCGGCTCTGGGGGGGATGGGGGTCTTGAATACAGAGCTCTGGGGACAGCCGTGTGTCTTAGGGGCTTGGGCAGCACCGGGCTGGCCTTGGCTGCCGTGCTGGGCTTATGCGGTGCCTTCATCTTCTGCCGTGTGCACCATGCGCCCACGTGTGCATGCAGGTGTGAGTACGTGTGTGGTCAGGTGACGAGCGAGATCACAGAAGGGCCCTGGGAAGGCCGTCCTCCGAGGCTGTGGGTTCTCCCTGGCCAGGAGCTCCACTGTGGGCCTGGGCCTGGTGGAGGGCATCGTGGAGGAGGAGCGCGTGTGGAATGAGGGCAAGCCTCCTTTCCCTTTCCTATCACACAAACTAGACCCGAGGGAATTCTGGCATCTGGATCCCTTAGAATTCTGTCAATATAGGTTCTGTCTTATTGTAGAAAGGAAGGTTGGGACCACACAATTTGCTTAAAGAATCAAGTTATTTTTTCCGGCATGATTATTACTGGTACTGTGTCTTAAAACTGTCAGTGCATTTTTTTTTTTTTTTTTGGTACTGGGGATTGAACCCAGGGGCACTCTACCTCCAAGCTACACCCTCAGCCCTATTTTTATTTTTGAAACAGGGTCTCACTAGGTTGATGAGAGTCTCACTACTTACTGAGGCTGTCCTTGAACCTGCGATCCTCCTGTCTCAGACTCCCAAGTACTGGGATTACAGGCGTGCCCCACCATGCCTGGCTTGTTAGCGCATTTTGATATAGCAAGCTAAAATCATAGGGTTTTTAGAAAACCGAAATGAATGGCAACATGTCGACCATGGTGACCACAGCATAGGCCTGTAAGTGGTCTGGGCTTCCAGTTGCACGGAGGAGAGACTTGGCTCCAGGGCTGTCACCCCCACCTGTGACATGTGGGCTCCTGATGCCACTGCATTCAATCGGGGTCCTCTGTGACCTGGATGATGCTTCTCCTGACCACTCCATTGTACTCTGTCTTCTCGTGTCTAATTCACATACACTTCAGGTTTAGAAAAGCCTGTCTGTTTGCAGGGCTGAAGAAGCAGGGGAAGGAGGATGACTCTGGGTAGGGAGGTTTCTGGAAGGAGAGGACTTTGGGTTGAGTGTGAAGGACCACAGCACACAGCCTTCTCAAGCCTCCTAGGCAGAGGGGCTGACATGGTGGCTAGAGCGCCCGGCTTTCTGGGTAGAGCAGAGGCAGATGGATGATGGTCTCTGTTCTATCCTGGAGAGTGGCCTTCCTGGGTCTGTGTCTGGAAACCCTAATTCCAAATGGTGCCCTGGGGTGGGCAGGGAGCAGAAAGGGCTCTGTGGCTGGGCATTAGCGAGGTCCTGCCCTCTCTGCTACGTACCTGAAGACTGACAGAACACGGGAATGGTGAGAGGCTTGGGGTTCTGGAGGACTCGATGCTCCTCATGGTTAATGAGAACTCCCCCCAGTACAGGGCCACCGAGCAAATGCTCAGTCACATAACAGAGAAGGGAATTCGGGGGAAGACTTTGGGAAGTGCCACCACAGCGAAGCAGGAGGTGAGAAGCACTGACATTTCTCGCGAGGGCCTCAGGTCGGGTTCTGGCCCTCGCAAGTACTAATGGCCACCGTGGCCCCAGCTGGCCTGCCGAGTGCTGCCCTGAGGTCCTCGGGGCTCAGCGGTGCTCAAGGCCAGTGCACATGGGGTCATTTGTGACTATGGTGTCTTGGTCTTCAGGCCTTCCCCCCAAGGGACCTGAACTGGAGGACAAAGTGGGTAACAGAGAAGAAATCAAACTTGGGCCGTGTGGACTCAGAGAGCCAGGCTTCTTCTGGACTTTATCCCCCACAGCTGCATCCGCCCTGGAGGTTGTCAGGTTGTCAGCTCAGAAGTGCTTTGCCAGCTGGGCGTGGTGGCGCACGCTTGTAATATCAGTACTTTGGGAGGCGGAGACAGGAGGATCCGGGTTCGCGGCCAGCCTCAGCTCTCGCTCTCTCTCTCTCTCTATCTCTCTCTCTCCCTGTCTCTCTCTCTCTCTCTCTCTCCCTAGTGAGGCCCTCCGCAACTTCGTGAGACCCGGTTTCAAAATGAAGTATAAAAAATAGGGCCGGGGGTGTAGCGTGGAGGTAGAATGCCCCTGGGTTCAATCCCCGGTACTGCAAAAAAAAAAAAAAAAAAAAAAAAGGG
>PVJS01040604.1:0-18358 GCA_004027185.1 Glis glis
AACTCTGCCACACACCTGGTAATGCTGTGAGTTCCAACAACAGACATGAATAAATCATTCATTTATGCATATATTTATTGTGCTAGATAGTGACTACTCGGATTTAAGAATTCATGGTCTAATAAAAAAGACAGGTAAAGTCAGGCGTGGTGGTGCACACTTGTAATCCCAGTACTTGGGAGGCTGAGACAGGAGGATCCGGGTTCATGGCCAGCCTCAGCTACTTAGTGAGGCCCTCCGCAACTTAGTGAGACCCTGTTTCAAAATAAAGAATAAAAAAATAGGGCTGGGGGTGTAGCTCAGAGGTAGAATGCCCCTGGGTTCAATCCCCAGTACTGCAAAAAAAAAAAAAAAAAAAAAAAGACAGGTAAATAGACAAGTATGCTATAAATTAATGAATACAAAGAACATTTACAGAGCTGGGTTTGGTGGTTCACCCCTGTAATTCCAGTGGCTTGGGAGGCTAAGACCGGAGGCTGGCAAGTTTGAGGTCAGCCTGAGCAACTTAGCAAGACCCTGTCTCAAAATGAAATTGTAAAAAGTAGGGGCTGGGGATGTAGCTTGGTGGTAGTACATCCCTGTGTTCAATCCCAGTCTGGAAAAAAAAAAATTGCCAGGCGTGGTGGTACACACCTGTAATCCCAGTACTTGGGAAGCTGAGACAGGAGGATCGCATGTTCGAAGCCAGCCCCAGCAACTTTGTGAGACCCTATCTCAAAATAAGCAATAATTGTTGGGGAATATGGGGTAAAAGAGGGGTACAACTCCACAGTAGGAACAGATTTTATTTAGGGGTAAAACCTGGGAGGAGGCAGCTGACGGGGAGAGACAGTCCATGAGAGTCAGGAGCCCCTTCCTTACAGACTAAGGGCTTTTCATGGGGCATTAGGAGGGAGGGAGAGCAAACAGTCATGTCGTCCTCTGACTGGTGGTTTTAACTGCAGGCCAGGACAGGTAGATTTATGGTGCTGGGGGCAGGGGGATGGTCAGGAGCATTTTCCCGCCACTGCTGCAGTTCTTTTGTTCTTAACCTTCTTCGGCCAGGCCTCACCGTCAGACCTCACAGTGCCCACAATAATAATAAAAGGTTGGGAGTGTGGCTCGAAGGTGGAACGCCCCTGGGTTCATTCCCCAGTCCAAAAATAAAATTAAAATGTTGGTATGTTGGTCTTTTCTCTGTTTCAAAGTCAGAGTCATACAACAATGCAGGAGACTGAAGAACATAAGGTACTTACTTGAATGCTTAGTTTATCGCCTGTACCACCCTAGGCAAAATTAAATGAAGACAACACGTCTCTTACTGTCCCTCTCCTCCACTTTGCAAACAGAATACTTGTAGACTCTACCCGCTTCTGTCCCCAACATTTCCTTCTCCCGTTTCCTTCCTGACAACAAAACTAAGTCTGAAGTCTCCTTCTCGAAGAGTGTGGCATTTCAAAGGCTTCCAGCCTCCACCTTATTTCCCTGCCAAGTGAAAGTGGTTATCTTCAGATAAACTCAGTTGTGCTAGTATCTTCTACTTAACCTGTAGCAGTCAGGAAATGAAATGCCTTAGCCCATCTTAAATGAACTGGCCTTCTTTGAAACATTCTGAATGAATGAGTCCAGTCGGGGCATCTGTCTGTCTGTGGTTGATGAAGGAAGAGTTCTTGTTGTTCAGAGGTGTTTATAGCTTCCACACAGATGACAGCCTACTGTAGTTTGTATCTTAGAACTCTCTATCTTCTTCAGATGATTGGTAGGCACTTTATCAAAGTCAAAATTAAAATTCAAAGTCAAGGATTGGGAAAGAAAAAAAAATCCATTTTCCCTGAATACCTACCACAAGCTAGGAACCACATTATATGATTTCTCCTCAGTCAGCTTTGCCCATGCCCCTCATTTTGGTGGAACTAAGTATTATGCCACCACAATCAGTGGCTAGGTCATGACCTGCCTCCAGCTTAGCACATACACATGTACACCCCATCAGATCCACAAACAAATCGTATACGTGTAGGCACACACATAAAATGCACCTTAAATCTATGTACAGCACAACTTATATCTAATAAACGCTCACATGCAGCCAGACTGCTCATACCAATGATGCAACAAACTGCACACATAACATATTTATGCATCCCACACATCAGAATAACATAATTTATTTACAGAAGGGAAGTTCATTCAGCTCGGGAAGGTATAAAGATGTTAATATCAGGAAAAGTAAAAAAGAGATACCACAAGAGCCTTTTTTTTTTTTTGGTACTGGTGATTGAACCCAGGGACATTCTACCTTCAGGCTACCTCAGCCCTATTTTTATTTATTTATTTTTTATTTTGAAACAGGGTCTCACTAAGTTGTTGAGGGTCTTGCTAAATTGCTGAGGCTGGCCTCAAACCTGTGATCCTCCTGTCTCAGCCTCCCAAGTACTCGGATTACAGGTGTGTACCACCATGCCTGGCAGGAGCTGAATCTTGAAAAAAAAAATGTAGGAGTAAATTAAGTAAATGAGGGCAGATTATTATTCTAGGCAGAGAACAACATAAGCAAAATTGTAGTATCAAGAAACTATGTGAGCTGGGCGTGGTGGCACACACTTGTAATCCCAGTACTTGGGAGGCTGAGACAGGAGGATTGCAGGTTCATGACCAGCCTCAGCTACTTAGTGAGGCCCTCTGCAATTTAGCAAGACACTGTTTCAAAATAAAGAATAAAAAATAGGGCTGGGGGTGTAGCTCAGAAGTAAAATGCCCCTGGGTTCAATCCCCAGTTCCACCAAAAAAAAAAAGAAACTATGTGATACATAACTCTGAGTACTTGGGAAACACTGACTAGCAAATGCAAAGCAGGAAGTGTTGGGGGCTGCTGATGGATGCAGGGGCCACCCCTGAGAACCACTAAATGCTCCTCCAAGACCTGGGGACCAGCGTAGACTTTCTAGTCGAAGAGAGGCTCGACGAAGTTCATGTCTTCTATGCTGTCAACATACCCATCCCTGTTACAATGGAACTGGACATAGTTGTAGCTCCTCCTCTCCGTGTAGCTGTTTTTTAAGCTATCCCAGTGACACTTGAGCACTTTGAGGGGAGTCAGGGCCCATATGTATGCATTCCTGTGACGGTCGTTCAATCTGCCGCAGATATACTTGACTTTATACCACGAGATGTAAATGAACAGGCGGGAGAGCTCGCGGCTCAGAGCTTCCTTCTTCATGAGGACATTGCATTTGTACGCGCTGAATGCTTGGCTTGTATCCAGGTGGTGTTCTTCCATAAATTTCCACCTGGAAATGTCCTTGCTGTGCACAAGTAGCTTGCGCTGGAGGCAGAGCAGGGCCAAGAGCGTGCCCCAGACCTTGAGAGAGGATGCCATCTCAGTGGCTACGCCCCCTGTGTGTGCACAGGGAAGAGAAGAAAGTATTCAGATACTGCCCTGAGAACTGAGCTCTACTTCAAAGTTCCTATTCCTGTCCATGAAGGCACTTGGGCCTAATTTTACTATTTGGTTTCCATACTGGAAGATGATAACTCTGATTAGATAAGAGAGTTTATAGGAAATAAAATATATTGCAGACTGAGTGAGCCCAGGACAAACTTAGGAAAAAATACATAATAAAGTTTATGTCAGGCATGGTGGCACATGACTGTAATTCCAGTACATGGGAGGCTGAGGCAGGAGGATTGCAGGTTCAAGGCCAGTCTGGGCAATTTAGCAAGGCCCTGTCTCAAAATAAAATGTGAAAAGGGCTAGGGTTATAGCTCAGTAATAGAACACCCCTCTGTTCAGTCCCTAGTACTGCAACAAAACAAAACAACAAAACAACCAACCAACCAAGAAATAGAAAAAGCAAATAAACCCCACAAAGAACAAAACAAAAAAACCAAGTAGAGGAAGTTTAAAAATATTAAACACTTCCTGCAGAGCGTGGTGGCACACACTTGTAATCCCAGTATTTGGGAGGCTGAGACAGGAGGATCGCAGGTTCGCAGTCAGCCTCAACTACTTAGTGAGGTCCTCTGCAACTTAGTGAGACCCTGTTTCAAAATAAAGAATAAAAAATAGGGCTGGGGGTGTAGTTTGGAGGTAGAATGCCCCTGGGTTCAGTCCCCAGTTCTGCCAAAAAAAAAAAAAAAAGAATTCTATACACTTCCTATCCATCCTCTCTTCTATACCACCCAAGGAAGTCATCACCCTCCGGCTATCTCCTTTTCCCCAGATCTTTATCAGGAATTCATGTGTCCAGAAGAATATGGTATTTTAAACTTTATGTCTGCAAAGTAGAGAGGATTATCACCTTTGTGTGTGTGTGTGTATGCGGTACTGGGGATTGAACCCAGGGGTGGGTTCAATCCTCTGAGCTACACCCCCAGCCCTATTTTTTTTTTTTTTTTTTTGCGGTACTGGGGATTGAACCCAGGGGCATTCTACCTCCGAGCTACACCCCCGGCCCTATTTTTTATCCTTTATTTTGAAACAGGGTCTCACTAAGTTGCAGAGGGCCTCACTAAGTAGTTGAGGCTGGCTGCGAACCTGCGATCCTCCTGTCTCGGCCTCCCAAGTACTGAGATTGCAGGACTGCTCCACCATGCCTGGCTGGATTATCACCTTATAAGGGAATGTACAACATGAGTAACTACTTGGGAGAGTGTTTTAGGCAGGAAGGCTTCAGTTCCCTAAGGTCGTAGCCCAGGCTGCAATCCTATTGACTCTGTATGGTGGTGTTCTGTGACCTTGATTTCCTTACATTTCTTCAAAGCCTGGGTGAAACATACCATCACTTCTAAACTAACCACCACATCCCTCCTCAGGGGCCACCTCCCTAGCTGTCATTACAAACGATCTTGATTTGTCAGAGTGGCTTGCTGAGAACACCATGGTAAAAGAACTCCAGTCTTGAAATACTGATCTAATCAACCAAGTACCAAGACTGAAGCTGCCTTCACTGGAGCGACTCTGGCCTAGAAGAGGGGGTTGAATTGTTGGAAAAAGCTTCCCACCCCACCCCCCAACACCTCAAACTATATCTCTGCCCTCATTGGCCTGGGGAGGGTACCTGGCTGGTCATCCTGAATTTCTAAACTGATTTGGAACTCTGAGCCCCGGTGTCCTGCAGTGAGCCTAGTCATAGCTCCCTCATAGACCTGTGGGTCTACTGGGATGCATATATGTTTTGAAGTCTGGGGTGAAGAGGGGAGAGGGTGAGGGAAAGGCCAGATTAGTGGGGTTAACACAGAGTTGAATTTAAGCCTTTGTTTTCTATGATTTGGGTTTTTCTTCTTTTTTTTTCTTTTTTATCTTTTTCTTTTTCAGATGCCAGGGCCCCCTGCATGCAAGGCAAAGTTGTTTGGTGAGGCCCAGAACTGACTTACTGAAACAAAGGGTGGTAGAATCGATGTTTTTAATTTTCTTTGTGTGTGTAGTATTGGGGATTGAACCCAGGAGCATTCTACCACTAAGCTACATCCCCAGTCCTTTTATAAAACGTTCTTATTTCGAGATCTTTCTAACTCACCTTATTCAGATTCGGTGATCGCCGGTTACGGTGGGTATCAGTATATGGTTCCGAAGAGCAGAGTCGACGTCCTTCTTCTCTTAGTGTCCAAGAAGTCTAGAGCAGCGGAGGAAGGAATGACAGTGGGAGGCACACACGGCACTCCTGCTGACCTGTGGTGGCGGTGGAGCGGAGGGCAGGGTCAGCGATATCTTTTTGTGTGAACCTGACCCTATATCTTCTCATGTAGAACACTTGGGTTCACTCTGAGAACAGCCCCGGGCGAAGATTATACACATCAAAGAATGACTCCTGGGCACAAAGGAATTGCAAGGCACTAAGAGAGGTGACCCCAGAGAAGTTTTCAGAAGACAACTTGAGGTCTGGCTCCTAAACTCACTTCCTGACAAACCTTTGGATAAACTCTATGAACGGCCAGGCTTTGTTCTGTGGGAACTTCAGTGAGGAAAACCGCTTCTGGAGGTATGAACCATGGAACTTCATTGAGAGGTGAGGGAGTAGTTAGTCAAAGGTGAAATTTATGAATAAATTGAGATACTGGAATATTCTATCAACTTCAGGGGCTGCTAATAGCTAAGCCACCTTTGTGGAGTTTCTCTGGGACATCTTGTTATTAGAATATCAGAACATTCAGGTTATATTATATCCAGAACTTTTCATTAGACCCCAGCTCATATCGAGCATTCCTAGAATAATAGGGAACCTTGTGCCAAGAGGCTAGATGGGGGTTGGCTCAGGGCACATTCTCTGCATCCTCCTACTCTCTTGTTCATTAGGTGAGACAGAAGAGATCACAGGGAGAGAGTCCGAGCATCCGAGTTTGGATAACTTAGAGGTGACTCTGAGGAGAAACTAAGGTGGCGGTCACATGCACATGTGTCCAGAGCCCTTCCTAACAAGTTTGTATTATCTACTGGAGATTTAAATTTGAGTAGTGCCTTGAGTGTAGAGAAGATGGGAGGGAGAAGCCACCTGGACCAGTGTTTGAAGAAGCAAGCTCAGAAAGAGAGCCATAGTCTTTCAACACATCACATCTTACGGAATATTATAGAATATCAGCAAGTAATTTTGAGAACTATAAGAAGAATGCATATGAAAATAGTTCTTAAATAATAAATTGCTGGTATCTGTTGCTGATAATATTACTACAGGTAGGATCATTCTATCCCAGCCTTGCCTAGTGTCAACCAGTTAATTCAGTTTGTCAAGTAAGTGATAGTCTACATTAGAGGTGGAAAAAAATTTACTGTGAACTCCAGGCATACATTCATGAACCCTACTATGATCTAAGCCAAAAGTCCTGAGGCTTCTTAAATAGAAGCAACCTAAACTATGGGGAACAGTATTTAAATCTACCGAAATTTGCAACTACCAAAGCAGTCCAGGAAGGTAAGCTAGCTAACCATTATTTCTGGAAATTCTTTAAAGGGTTGGCTTCCTAGAGGTGTGTCTACCAGCTTTTGTAGCAGAAGCTTCTTAGTTTATGGCTTCTGACTTGAGTTTTTAAAGTGATACTATCCTTCAGATATAAATTTTCAGTCATTTCTTAGTCATATTCTTTCTTTAAACATTTTCCTTGATTTTAACTCCTTTCTATTAATTCATTGCTCTTTCCTTTGTTAACCACTATTTGATTCTTAAGTTTCTTGGTACAACTGTTTCTCAGAACCTTAACAGTGACTTAGGTTTCCTGATCCGTAAGATGAAAATGTCTCAGGGAGTCTTAATGTGGTATTCATGGGCTTCCAAGTGTTACCAGCTTGCCATCAAAATATCAGGTAGAGCCAGGCGTGGTGGTGCACACTTGTAATCCCAGTACTTGAGAGGCCGAGATAGAAGGATCGCAGGTTCAAGACCAGCCGCAACAACTTAATGAGACCCTCTTTCAAAATAAATAAATAAATAGATAATTATGCTGGGGTGTAGCTCGGAGGTAGGAAGCCCCTGGGTTCAATCCCCGGTACCGCAAAAAAAAAAAAAAAAAAAAGAACACAGTGTGTGAGAGGGAAGGGAAAGGCACACACCGGTCTTATGGGCTTCAGATACCAGGTGCATCATTAAGGCCAGGCCACCCTCGCCAGGACCCTCCAAGGCCAAACAACACAAAAGATAAAACTGTTGAAGAGTCATCACCGAAGCAGCGCATTCCCAGGGCCCTTCACTTATTACTTGCCGTGATTTGTATTTTCTTCCATTTCCCACCTGTGTGTTCTCTTAACAGCTGCAGCAACTCATCCTTATCACAGGGCAGAGATGTTTATACAGGATGCGGCATGAGAAACTAACATTTGGCACCAGGGTGATCGGCTAAGCACCCCTCCCTCAAGGTGAAAGTTTTTTATACTTTATTTTTATACTTTATACTTTTTTATACTTTATTTTGAAACAGGGTCTCACAAAGTTGTGGAGGGCCTCACTAAGTAGCTGAGGCTGGCCGCGAACCTGGATCCTCCGGTCTCTGCCTCCCAAGTACTGGGATTACAAGCGTGCGCCGCCACGCCCGGCACACACCGTGTTCTTAATAGCGAACAAGCCAAGCTAAGGTGGGAGAGCAGGGAAAAGCACGCACCATGCTTCCAATAGCCAACACGCTGAGAGTTAAGGCCCAGGAGGGTGTTTGGCCTTTTTAGGAAGCGCCTACCTGTCTCCCAAGGGCTCCGTAGATGGAATTCCTAGGCTCCATGAACTGATGGGTTGGAAAAAAATAGATCTTTATTTTCATTAAGCCACAACTGAAATTTAGCAATTCCTTTGCTTATGAAGGTAGTAGATATTTTCATTCAGTTTATAGTTGTTACAAATATCTCAAAATATCATTTACATTGATCAGAACTTCAAAGTTATAGTCATAATTATACCCACACTTAGATCTTATTACTTAATGTGGTAATAAATACATGTATTAGTATGTCAAAAACTTCAAGTGTTTGACATTTGATTTCCTTTGTAAAAGGATTATATTATTATTATTTCCTTTCCAGAGGATTATATTTAATGATATTTCCTGAGCACAATTATTATTGCTCTCTGGTTCTCAATAGTTATTTTTATTCTCGATTATTCTTTGGCTTCACCAGAATGCCAAGGGCCGGCCTGCAGGCCACAAACAAGCAACCTGTACCCCTCCTCCCTAGAGAGTGCAGAGTAACACAAGGAAAGAATTCTGGATCCTTGAATAAAGTTCATCACCTAGGAATTCTCAAGTGATAAGGAAATCAAATTTCTTTTCTTTTTTTTTTGCGGTACTGGGGATTGAACCCAGGAGCATTCTACCACTGAGTTACACCCCCAGCCAGCCCTATTTTTTTATTCTTTATTATTTTTGAAACAGGGTCTCACTAAGTTGTGGAGGGCCTCACTAAGTAGCTGAGGCTGGCCACGAACCCGGATCCTCCTGTCTCAGCCTCCCAAGTACTGGGATTACAAGCGTGCGCCACCACGCCCGGCTAGGAAATCAAATTTCTGTTCTTAAACTACATTGTTGTTTTCAAAACTTAGCTTTACCCAAACTAACCCCATTTTGATTGCTTGACAGTTGTGATAAATGTTATATTTTATTATTAATAATGTTATAGTGCAGCTCTACCTTAACTATTGTTTATGGTGTTGGGGATCAAACCGAGGGCCTTGCTCATGTTAGGCAAGGGCTCTACCACTGAGCTACATTACCAGCCCTGCCTTAACTATTTTAAACAGAGAGAACCAGAATATAAATATTGCACAAAAAAAGGCAATGCCGATAGTTGCTTTTATTAGCTTTGGGTGAGTTTATGAAGTCCTAGGTGAGCCACATTCTGTCACAAATATGTTATGCCCTAATAAATGTCTAACCTTCGAGTTTAACTCTAATCTCTCTCTCCCTTTTTCTTTTTCTGTATGCTTTGTTTTTGTTTTTTGGGGTGCTGGGGACCCTGTGCTTGCTAGGCAAGTGCTCCACCGCTGCGCTACATCCCTAGCCTCTCTCTCGTCTCCTCTCTCTCTCTTCTTGGTAAAGTCAAACAATTAGGAAGAAGTTGAGGAAAAGACATTACCATAGACCTCCTCTGTAAGTTAGATATTGAGAGAATGCAAAGAATATTCATGTGTAATCAAAATACCACTTGAAGATCAGTCATAATAAGAAGATATGAGAGTGCAGTTGTCAGTTGTGCTATCTGCATTGTAATAGGAATTGTGGGAAACAAAGAGTCCATTCAATGGATCAGGTACAGTATTAGTCAGCTTCACGTTACTACAACAAAATCCCCAAGGCAATTAGCTTAAAAAGAGAAAGGGTTTACTTAGCTCATAATTTTGGAGGTTCTAGTCCAAGATCATCTGGCCTTATTTTGGGGGCCCTCTGGTGAGGGCACAGGATCCCAATGGCAGGAAGCGTGTGTCAGACAGACTGCTCGCATTACAAGCCAGGAAGCAGACAGAGAGAGAGGACTGGCCAGGGCCCCACAGTCCCCTCTGGGGAAATGGCCCAATGACATGAGAAATTCATACTAGGCTCCACCTCCTAGAGGTCCACAGCACCTCCCAATAGCTCCACCCTGGGGACCAAGCCTTTACACACGGATCTTTGGGAGACACTACCCATACATTAAACACAGCACATGCGTATCTGATCAGTCAGCAACCTTACAATACAGCTTAAAGAACCCAGTGAAAATGGTCAGGTGTACTTTTCAGTTTCATTCAAAAACCATGTACAAGTCTTGACTACGTTACAGTGGTATAGATTCAGCTTGACAGGACTGCAGGCACCTTGAGTTGTAACTGCCATGGTTGCCCCTGAGTAACCCTTCTGGCTTTTCCTGCATCGTTTCCCAGCAAGCCATGCATAGGCAAAACCACCGGAGTGGTATGTGGAGCTTTTCAACCAGACAGTGGCTCCAAAACCTGCCTAACTCTTTCATAATTAGCTTAAGATAAATCAAGTACATTCCAACTAGAATAAAGTTGTTTTTGTCCTAACCCATATATACACCCCTCCTTCCAACCCAAATTGTGGGGATTCAACTGGTCTTGCTGCCACCCAGGACCATGGTCCTGTCATTAAGTCCCCCAGTAAATTGCCCTCTGTGTAGTCATGCAATCCTCGATCTGTCTGCTTGTCTTTCTTTGGTCTTTTGGCACCTTGGGGCTGGTCCTCATACACTGAGACCAGGTTGTTCTGGAACAACAATTAAAACTAAGGGCAAAGGGTGTGATCTCTTTAAAATGGAAGATAATACAGAGCTGGGGACACAATTAGGGGACAGGAGGTTAGGTCTATGAGGGGCATGATGTACAGTTCTGTGTGGGAACTCCTTGTGCATAGCTGAATACCAACAGGGAAGCATTGGCAATAATTAACCAAGGCAGCACTATTGAATTATTGCATTCTGGGGGCCGAATGCATGGGGAAGCCTTGATAACTTCAAATGTTGAAAGTTTATGCAATCCAAAGAGGGTAGCCCTTACATTCAAAATTGCTATATGTAGGATTTCTGGCCAGGAAAATTGCAGTTTCCATAAATTTTTGTGAATTGATTCATGTGTGTGTGTGTGTGTATGTGTTACTTGGGATAGAACTCAGGGGCCTTCTACCTCTGGGATACACCCCAACCCTATTTTGTTTTTTATTTGGAAACAGGGTCTTGCTAAATTGCAGAGGGTCTCACTAAGTTGCTGAGGATGGCCGTGAATCTGCAATCCTGTCTCAGCCTCCCAAGTACTAAGATTACAAGTGTGTGCCACCACACCCAGCTGAATTGATTCGTTTTGTGTGCTTGTGTGTGGTACTGGGGATTGAACCCAGAAGCATGCTACCTCCGAGCTGTACCCCCAGTCCTTTGTTATTATTATTTTTGTTTGGAAACAGGGTCTCACTAGATTGCTGAGAGTCTCACTAAGTTGCTGAGGCTGTTCTCAAACCTGTGATCCTCCTATCTGAGCTTCCCAAGTACTGGGCCTATAGGTATGTGCCACCACCATGCCCGGCTTCAACTGTTTTTAAATAAGAATAGTCATGCAAGCTGGGTGTGGTGGTACACACCTGTAATTCTACTACTTGGGAGGCTGAGACAGGAGGATTGCAGGTTCACGGCCAGTGTCAGCAATTTAGCAAGGTCCCCTGCAAGGTAGACCTGTGAATCGATTCTTAAGAGTACCATTTTGCATTCAACTAGTCCAGTCGACTGGGGACGATAAGCACAATGAAAATGTTGTAAGATGGGACTAATAGCAATAGCAGTTCCGTAATGTATCCCAACCAAGTCTTTTCTTTCACAGTGGAACTTGAGGGAGCTTTCCCAGGTAGGGTTTTTTTTTTTATAACTTACATTTCATCTCAAAGGGAGAATATACAGGCTGGGGCTACAACATACATGTATCCACGTGAGGGAAGACGCTGGATAAAGCCCCTCGGCCAGATCTCGAATGGCCTGTTTGGTAAATCCCAGAGGCCAGGAGCCGGGTATACTGGCATTCCAAGATTTAATTTGTGGCAGCTGGGGCAGACCAGGTAAGCACTTTTAGCAGCTCCGTTAATATTTACCCCACTTGCCGGGCCTTTGGGTTCAGTCCCTAGTACAAAACAAAACAAAACTCTACCACCAATATTGTTTCATAAAGGTGATAATTTATTCTGTAGCACAATGGCTTAAGTCATATGTAATAGTTAATAATAATGGAATTTTTCTAGAAATTGGCAGGACAGGTTCGTCACTGGGTCCAGACCAGGGTTTCTTTTGTTCAGCAGATCAGTAGCCACTAACTCTACTTTCTTTCTTTCTTTCTTTCTTTCTTTCTTTCTTTCTTTCTTTCTTTCTTTCTTCCTTCCTTCCTTCCTTCCTTCCTTCCTTCCTTCCTCCCTCCCTCCCTCCCTCCCTCCCTCCTTCCTTCCTTCCTTCCTTCCTTTCTTTCTTTCTTTTGCTTCTGGTGCCCAAATTTGTGAGTCTCTCATAATTATTCTACATTCATGATTTGGAAATTTTTCCAGCTGGGATATGACAGAAATGTGATCAGTGGGCCCTACCGGCAGCAGTTTTGCAGCATCGTCAGCAAGGGTGTGTCCTCCAGGCTCCAGAGTGTCTAATCGCACATGGCCTGGAATCTTAATATTGGCCAGCATGCCACGCAACTGTATTGAGTCTATTAAATTTTTCCATATGGCTCATTCTCTATTTTGTCTCCACCGGAAGTGAGGAACTCTCTCTACTTCCACAATGTTCCAAATCATGTTACTTCCTAATGCACACTTACTGTCTGCATAAATGTTAGCAGCTTTTCCTGTAGCACGAAAGCTTGAATAAGGGCAAATATTTCCACCTGCCAGGCAGAAAGAGCTGAAAGCAAAGTGCTTGCCTGCCTGCTTTCCTCCCTCCCTCCCTCTCCTTTCCTTCTTTCCTTCCTTCCTTTTTTGTACTGGGCATTGAACCCAGAGGCATTCTACCACTGAACTCTAGCCCTTTTTATTTTGAAACAGAGTCTTGCTAAGTTGCTGAGGGTCTCGCTAAATTGCTGAGACTGGTCTCAGCCTCCCAAGTACTGGAATTACAGGCGTGCACCACCACGCCCAGCTGTTTCCTCACTTTCAAAGGGAGCAAGGTCATTATCATGACCTGTACAGAATTTACCAGTATCATCATTTAAGTATGAGGCATCTGTGAAGCAGGGTATCTCTGCATTGTTCAAGGAAGTGTCCTGCAAATCCTTTGAAGTCAAGAGGTGATTCATTCAATTCTAATGGCTGGTGGATATATCATCCAAGGGAAAAGGAAGGAGGATGGCAGGAGTCGGATTATTATAGCAAGGGGGAGTAAAGTTGGGGAATGGTTAGAAGAAGAATTTCATAAAAGTTGAGAAAACTGCTGGAAAAATGTTGAGTACAATGAGACTTTCTTTCTTTTTTCTGTGGTACTGGGGATTGAACTCAAGGGCATTCTATATCCGAGCTACACCCCCAGCCCTATTTTATTTTTTTATTTTGAAACAGGGTCTCGCTAGGTTAATGAAAGTCTCACTACTTGCTGAGGCTGGCCTTGAACCTGCGATCCTCCTGTCTCAGCTTCCCAAGTACTGGGATTATAAGCATGTGCCACCACGCCTAGTTTATGATGAGACTTTCAAAGAGATTCCTTGCCACGGGACACAAAAATGGTCCAGAGAGATCCAAAGATGATTTCTTTGGTGGATTTGACCAATAGAACTATAGCAGGGACAGGGCTCAGACGGGGGGAGTCACATGGGCAGCTGGGTTCAGTTGCTGACTCTTGTACCCCATGGGTCAACAATGATTGACATGCCTAGCATGTGCAAGGCCTTGGGTTCTATCCCCAGCGCCGAAAAAAAAAATTCATAGGGCATTTTTTTCCCTTTCATACACTAAACAGAAGGAGGAGAGTTAATAATTAGGAGAGCCTCAAGCCACATCTTCAGGGTTTCGCCATACAATGGGATCAGGTTTACTGGTTTTAAGTGATTCTAAGTGGTTTTAAGTGGTCATAAGGGTTGGGCCAGAAGAGAAAATTGGGGATACAGTTGCAGCAGTAACTAGCAAGTCCAAGAAACCTAGGGAGGTGGCAATGAATTGGGGGTAAAGAAACTGTAAGATGCCTTGTATCAGTTCTGGATCTAAGTGTAGTCTACGTTCTGAAATGAGGCGGCCTAAATATTTTACTTGGGTTTTTACCAGCTGCAGTTTTCCTTAGGAACCTTATTGCCTGTAACGTCTAAGAGTTTTAGCAAAATATACACTGTCTTCCTTCCACGCTGACTGTGAGGGAGTGCAGAAGGGGAAGTCATCCACAGATTGCTGTAGGGTAGAGCACTGAGGGAAAATAACACCCTCTAGGGTTTGTGCGAAGAGGGGCTTTCAGTGAAATTCTGGGGCATTACTGTTCCCATATATTATTGGTCGTTCCAAACAGGAATTCCTTTCCAAAAAGGTATTGGATGGCTTGATGTGCTGACTTGCTGCTGTTTGGAACCAAGGTCAGCATGGTTTATGGGTTTGGGACAACTGGGTGGTGAGGTATAACAGTATTATAGTACAGAGGTCTTGAACAAATTTCCACCAGCAGCCATTAGAGTTTTGTATTGGCAGCATTGGAGTATTATAAGAACTGGTACATGGGATAATGAGACCTTATGTCATATATATGTGTGTGTGTGTGTATGTGTATATATATATATATATATATATATATATATATATATATCCCAGATGCCTTCTACCTCCAAGCTACACTCACAGCCGTTTTGTGTTTTTTTATTTTGAAATAGGGTCTCACTAAGTTGCTGAGGCTGGTCTTGAACTTGTGACCTTCCTGTCTCAGTCTCCCAAGTACTGGGATTACAGCTGTGTGCCACTGCACCTGGCTTTCATCTATTATTTAATAATAGTTGATGCCCAATACAGTTTCTTTGTTTAAAGAGTACTGGTTAGTTCTGGGCCAAGGTTTTAATGAACTGATCTGAATCTTTTTGTGTGTGTGATCCTGGGGATTGAACCACCCAGGGGTATTCTACCTCTGAGCTATACCCCCAGCCCTATTTTTTATTTTGAAACAGGGTCTCACTAAGTTGCAGAGGGCCTTGCCAAGTTGCTGAGGTTGGCCATAAACCTGCGCTCCTCCTCTCTCAGCCTCCCAAGTCCTGGGATTACAGGAGTGCGCCACCATGCCCAGCTTTGATCTGAATCTTAATAGTGAGTATACTAGCCAGGTGCAGTGGCACATGCTTGTAATGAGACCTTCAGCAACTTAGTGAGATGAGATCCTGTTTCAAAATTTAAAAAAAATTTAAAGGGCTGGGGGTGTAGCTAGGAGGTAGAAAGCCCCTGGTTCAATCCCCAGAACCCCTCCCCCCAAAGTGGGTACACTGAGGAGTCTATCTGTATCTATTGACAGCTTTATTCATAGATAGTCTTTGTTCTAACAAAGAGGATTGGGTTGGTTTTTGTTTATCACTGAAACAGAGAGTGACTTAGCAAAAGAGAGAAGTAGGAGAATCTTTTACACACACACACACACACACACACACACACACACACACATACACACCTACCTTCCCTCCTTTAGTTAGCAGCTAGCATCTCCATATACCCGTGCTTTCCAGTTTGTTTCTAAATGTCTAATGGGAGAAGGAATAGGAACAGGTGTGAGACTTGTCTTTGAGAAGAATTACTCCCTCTGGAGTAAATGAAAAAAAGCTTCTGTGTTGTGGTCATGGAAATGCTGGGCAAAAATGTATGAGGGTATTAAGGCGCATGCATGTTTAAAGACTAGAGAAAAATTGAAAGAGGGTAGGAGAAAAAGAAATAATCCCACAGCAAGTCCTTTTTTAGATTCTTGCAGATTAGATCCTTTATTACAAGCAATATATGAAAAATCTGTCAGTTAGAAAAGGTAAATGAGTGTTAATGATCTGGTACATTTTTAATACCCTGATTTACTAGGGTGTGTCAAAAGTTTGGGAAGATAAAGAAAATTTCTACTACTATTTCTTGATCTTATCAGACACAAACATAACAATGCCAAACAACACAGCATTATCATTTTGCCAGTATGTCATTTCCAAACTTTCAGTGGCTCCCACAATGGCTGACTTTTGGGAATAACAAGAAGCAGACACTTCCAAAACGCTCCTTGTGATGAAGTAGCAAAAACCCTGGTTGTAGCCAGTTACCCTAGATTTTTGGCTCAGGTTTTCCACTAACTCGATGGTCTTCAGCAAAAACCCTCACTTGGAGTTTCTCTATATAACAGCATTGTCAGCATCAAAGAAGGGCGGGGTTGAAATGAGATAATTGAAATGAAAATACTTTGAAATGTGATACAAGTACATGTGATGAGTGGATTTCAGAGGACGGGGTCTGAGAGAGCTAAACTGGCCTGTATTATAAGAAGAAGCTAATTATACAAAAGCCCGGGCTCATTATAGCTTTGTCTCCATTTCTCTCAGATGCAATGGGTGTAATAGAATGGGTTATATAGAGGGAGAGTATAAGAGATGAGCAGAGAAGACAGAGCTCGAGACATTTCAGATGCATAACTCGTTGCTGTCCTTTGAAGATTTCAGAGGCCAGCTGCTGGCCATACCCCTGCAGGATGGCATCTATCTGTCGAAGTGCACAGGCACCTCTGGGTTACCCTCACAGGCAATGACGACTCGCCTAGTGCTGGCCATTGCCCGGTATCTGCAGTTGGGGAACCTGGAGCTTCCTGTCTCCCTGCAGTCTGTGACCTTCACCACACCCTCATGGCAGTTCATCCTGCGGTTCTTGCACTGGATGCTCTTGGTGCTGCAGATGCTACGGATGTTCCAGATGTCTTCGTGGATGAAGGTGTTGAAGGGCTTGCACTGTTGCGAAGTCATCTTCCGTCTCTGCATCATCAGGTTGCAGTAGCTGTCATTGCCACCTGTCTCCTGAGGGTCCACGTGTTGCCGCAGGAACCGTTGGTACATGCGATCCTGGCCATAGGTGGGTGGCACCAGTCCCAGCCCCAGCAAGGTCAGCAGCAGGAGCAGAAGCAGTGGGCGGGTCCTCTGCAGAGCCATCACTGCTGTAGAGGTACCTGGAAAGCAAGGGGCCAGAGAAAGGAAGGTAAGAACTGGGCGTTGGAGAGAATGATTGAGAATGGCAAGTCGACATTCCCTTGCCTCCATAGTCTCCTCTTTTCTCCTCCTTTTTTTTTTCTTTGTACTAGAAATTGAACCCAGGGGCATTCTATTTCTGAGCTATATTTCCAACCCATTTTACTATTTTATTTTGAACAGTGTCTTACTAAGTTGCTGAGAGTCTCGCTAAATTGTTGAGGCTGGCCTTGAACTTTCAATCCTTCCATCTCAGCCTCCCAATGGGCATGTGCCACTGCACCCAGTGTTCTTTTCTCCTTCTTTTATGTACCATCTCCCCTGCTCCCAACTTTTCTCACCCTTGCTCCCCAACAGTTTACCAACATGCACTTCCCTGAAATCAAGACTTTCTCTTTTCCAGAAAGAACTTGGTGTAGCCAGCACATTGAATCAAGACAGGACTGGCCGGGAGGTCATTTAAGCCTGTGTTATCCCAGTATAAAAAGAGGAAATGTAAATTTACACAAAACTGGAGTTGTCTCTCGATGTAATTACTAGTGTGATCTTTGGGGAATGTTTGGTTCTCTGGAAGCTCCAATTCCCAGCAGTTTGGACAGACTCAGGTCAAAGAGAGTTTATGCACTGATTTTAATACCTTACATTTAGGAATTGAAGGAGATGGAAAAAAGAGAATAGAGTAAAAATTCGGGCTAGCCTTTCCTCTCATATGACTGTTCTCCTAGTGAAGTAGAATCAGGTCTTTTGAAAATCTTGTTAATCCTACATGTTTTTGAAACCCGGAATAGTAAACACAGGCTCAGAATTGCTTCTCTGGCAGGGATGGAGGTGGAAATCACTTGTGAACACTTATTAGTCAAATACTGCCATCTGGTGGTCACTCTGGGAATGGCATGAACTGTGCCCACGTGAGTCTTGCAGAGCCAGGCAGGGTTGATTCACTAACGCACAATCAAGTCACCTCTTGACTCAAGAGGAAGTGAGCAAACCCCAAGTAGCAAGGACAGTTTTTTGACAGTCAAACTGATTCGTCTCTACCTGTGCAGCCCCAGCTGAACTCCTGTTTGATGTACATGAACACTACTGTGTATTCGGGAGGAGGTGCTGGGGATGGAACCCAGGGCTTTGCTAGCCAACTGCTCTACCACAGAGTTACACCCTCAGCTCTACTACTGTCCTTTGTTTTCAAAGATCCTGCTTCTGATGGCAGATCCCACTGTGTGAGTGACTCAAATGGCTAATGAGGGACTGTACTTCATCCCACCTAAAGCCTATCCTTTGATTAATGATAGTGG
>PVJS01040605.1:0-18358 GCA_004027185.1 Glis glis
CTTTATTTTGAAACCGGGTCTCACGAAGTTGCAGAGGGCCTCACTAAGTAGAGAGAGACAGAGAGACAGGGAGAGAGAGAGAGAGAGAGAGCGAGCGCACGCGCGCTGAGGCTGACCGCGAACCCGGATCCTCCGGTCTCCGCCTCCCAAAGTACTGGGATTACAAGCGTGCGCCACCACCCCTGGCCTGTTCATTTCTTTACCCAGCATTTCCGTTCCCTCATAACTTCAGCCCTTCCTGGCCACCACCTGAGCACATCTCATAGTAAAATGTCATTGTGAGCGAGGAAATAGATCGGCTCCAATCAGCCTTCCAAACAAGGCTGTAGAAGTCAGGGGTCGCCAAGCGTGGTGGCACACGCTTATAATCTCAGTACTTAGGAGGCTGAGACAGGAGGATTGCAGGTTCAGGGACAGCCTCAGCAAATAGTGAGACTCTCATCAACATAGTGAGGCCCTGTTTCAAAATAAAAATAAAAAATAGGGCTGGGGTGTAGCTTGGAGGTAGAATGCCCCTGGGCTCGATCCCTAGTACCACCAAAACAAAACCAAAAGTCAGGGTTCAGCCTGAGGTTTCCAGGAGGAGGGGACACCTGAACTGACACCCAGAGGATGGAGTGTTCATTCACCCATCCAATCCATTCATTCATTCATTGAAGAGCTCTTTACTGAGAATGGACTCTGTGCCAACACTGTTTTAGACACAAAAAAATAGTGTGAGCTGAGTATGGTGGCGCACACCTATAATCCCAATACTTGGGAGGCTGAGACAGGAGGATTGCGGGTTTAAGGCCAACCTCAGCAATCTAGTGAGACCCTGTTTCAAAATAAAAAGTAAAAAACTAGTCTAGGGCTAGGGGTGTAGCTTGGAGGTAGAATGTCCCAGGATTTAATCTCCAGCAGCACAAATAAATATACATACATACATACACACACATACATACATACATACATACATACATAGGGCTGGGAGTGTAACTCAGAAGTAGAATGTCCCTGAGTTTAATCTCCAGCACCACACACACAAAAAAATCAGGGGTTGGGGGTGATGAAGCTGGGGAGGTAGAAGGGACCTAGTCCTTGCCTTGAATGCCAGGTTGGGAGACTTGGACTCTGTTCCGGGGGTTTGGAAACCATGGGCATTCTATGAGCAGAGGAGGGGTAAAGTCAGTGGTATAGAAGGGTCCCTCTTGGGGCCAGGTGGGGCACAGATTGGAGGCTGGAGGCCAGCAGGAGGCTGAAGTGAGGATCCATGGGGATGGAGGAGGGGATTGGGCAGGAAGGATGGGGCCTGGGGACTGATGGTCTGGATGAAAGGACTGAAGGAGCAGGAAGTGAGCTGAGAGTCTAGCCCAGTGACTGGCCGGGCCATGTGAGAGCCCCTCCGAGCATAGTGAAGCTATCTAGGAATCCAGAGACCCCCAGGGACTTCTTCCCAGCAAATATTCCCAGGGATATTTGAGCTGAGTCTTTTACTACACGTCAAAGTTAGTTGGGGTGGGGGATGGGGGTTCCAGGCAGAGAACAGTAATTGCAAAGGCCTAGATAGGAAACCATTTGATATGTTTACTTTGCACTCAGTGTTGATAAATTTAAAAGGGGGCCATAGTGGCACACCTGTAATCCCAGTACTTGGGTGTCTAAGACTGGAGGATCACAGGTTTGAGGCCAGCCTCAGATATTTAGCAAGGACCTCAGAAACTTAGCGAGACCCTGTATCAAAATAGAAAATAAAATAGGATTGGGAATGCATCTCATAGGTTGAACATCCCTGGGTTCAATGCTCAGTACCACCAAAAGAAGGGGGGGGGGCTTTCAGGTGCAAGTGATTAGAGATGAGGCTTCAGAGACCGGCGCAGCCAGGACACACAGGGACTCTAGGTCCCCAACACAAAGCTGAGGGTCTGGAACCTTGTCCTGGGGGCATCAGTAGCCAAGGGGAGGGTGTGTTTTCAAGATCTTGGAGGTGAAGGAGGAAAGATTCCAGTCACCAGCTGGGGTTGGTCAGTAGAAGGAGATTTGGCTGAACCCAGTTCCCCACATGCACCCCACTTCCTCTTGGGCAGGTACTTCATGAACATTACCTGGGATAACCGGGATTACTCCTTCAATGAGGATGGCTTCTTGGTGAACCCCTCCCTGGTGGTCATCTCCCTCACCAGAGACAGGACTTGGGAGGTGGTGAGTTGTGGCCCAGACCTCAGGTGTGGGAGAGGGCCTGGACCCCTGGGTGTGAGGGAGGAGGGCTGGAGGTGTGAGGGAAGAGGGTTGGGGCCTGGACCCCCTGGTCTGAGGGAGGAGGGCTGGGGCCTGGACGCCCTGGTCTGAGGGAGGAGGGCTGCGCCTGGACCCCCTGGTCTGAGGGAGGAGGGCTGGGCCTGGACCCATGGGTCTGAGGGAGGAGGGCTGGGCCTGGACCCCCTGGTCTGAGGGAGGAGGGCTGGGGCCTGGACCCCCTGGTCTGAGGGAGGAGGGCTGGGCCTGGACCCATGGGTCTGAGGGAGGAGGGCTGGGGCCTGGACCCCCTGGTCTGAGGGAGGAGGGCTGGGCCTGCACCCATGGGTCTGAGGGAGGAGGGCTTGGGCCTGGACCCCCTGGTCTGAGGGAGGTGGGCTGGGCCTGGACCCCCTGGTCTGAGGGAGGAGGGCTCGGGACTGGACTCCTGGGTCTAGAGGAGGAAGAGGCTGCTAGCCTGTGGAGATGGGGTCTTAACTCCTAGGTCTGAGAGAGGAGGAGCAGGGAGGTTAGGACACCCTGGAAAGGCCCAAGTAGCCTGACTGTCCTTGTCTTTGGCCCAGGTGGGCAGCTGGGAGCAGCAGACTCTCCGCCTCAAGTACCCCCTGTGGTCGCGCTATGGCCGCTTCTTGCAGCCAGTGGATGACACGCAGCACCTCACAGTGGCCACGCTGGAGGAGAGACCCTTTGTCATTGTGGAGCCTGCAGACCCCATCAGTGGCACCTGCATCCGAGACTCGGTCCCCTGCAGAAGCCAGCTCAACCGAACCCACAGGTGACAGCCCAGGACCCGGGAGTCCCAGCTTCACCACTCTCCTCCCTCGCAGCCCAGCAGTCCCTGCCCTCGCCCACATAGCCCTCCAGCTTCATGACCCTGGAACAGCTGAGCAACTCCTTTGAGCCTCAGTTTCCCACGAAAGCACTAACTATATAGTTTTAGAGGCCGCCTGTCCTTCCTCCCTCACCTCATGGGACCCTAAAGCGGGGTCCCCAGCTCAGGGCCCTCAACCCAAGCCCGGTTGTTCCCTACAGCCCTCCACTGGACGCTCCCCGCCCGGAAAAGCGGTGCTGCAAGGGCTTCTGCATCGACATTCTGAAGAGGCTGGCGCACACCATCGGCTTCAGCTATGACCTCTACCTGGTAACCAACGGCAAGCACGGGAAGAAGATCGATGGTGTCTGGAATGGCATGATCGGGGAGGTGAGGGGGCCGAACAGGGTAGGGTTGGGGCAAGGGAGGGCGTGGCCAAAAGGGTGTAAACCTGTTTGGAAGGGCGGGGTCTGAAGCCCGGAGGTGGGGCCAGGGGCTGTGGGAGGGGACCTTTGGGGCTGAGGAGGTGGGGCTAGGAGGATGGAACTCCTAGGCGAAGGAGGTGGGGCCAGTAAGAGGATGGGGCTGTCGGGGGCGGGACCTTTGGGGCTGAGGAGGCGGGGCTAGGAGGATGGAACTCCTAGGCGGAGGAGGTGGGGCCAGTAAGAGGATGGGGCTGTCGGGGGCGGGACCTTTGGGGCTGAGGAGGCGGGGCTAGGAGGATGGAACTCCTAGGCGGAGGAGGTGGGGCCAGTAAGAGGATGGGGCTGTCGGGGGCGGGACCTTTGGGGCTGAGGAGGCGGGGCTAGGAGGATGGAATGCCTAGGAGAAGGGGCGGGGCACTACTTCTTCCCTCCTTTTCCCTTTCTCCTGCCACACTCTGCGTCCACCTCTCATCCACCTGGTCATCCCACCTAGCCTCTCCCTCACCCTGTCCCTGGTGTCCTTAAGGGGCAGGTCTTGTCTGCTCTCAGTCCTTATCCTCCTGAGCTGGGTTCCTTTGCCCACTCTGCGCCCCCACCACCCAGGTGTTCTACCAGCGCGCGGACATGGCCATAGGCTCCCTCACCATCAACGAGGAGCGCTCCGAGATCGTGGACTTCTCCGTCCCCTTCGTGGAGACGGGCATCAGCGTCATGGTGGCCCGCAGCAATGGCACGGTGTCCCCCTCTGCCTTCCTCGGTGAGCTGGGCCCCCGGACTGGAAGCCAGACCTAGGCAAGGCTGCAGCAACTGTCCCCATACATGTGGGCCCTGGGGTCAGAAACCTGAGTCCCCATCCCAGGATCACCTGTCCTGGCTGTGTGACTGGTGAAGTGGTATCACTTCTGAGCCTCAGTTTCCTAATCTGTAAAGGGGGAGAAATAATTTCCCCTACGGGAAGGAATTTTACATGAAGCTTAAGCTCAGGAGCCTTTGCTTGCAGTGCTGCTTCCAAGGCCGCACGTGTAGGTGGGTTTTGTTTTTGTTTTGTGATACTGGGGATTGAACCCAGGGTCATTTACCTCCGAACGACACCTCCAGCCCTATTTTATTTTTATTCTGAAACAGGGTCTTGCTAAATTGCTGAGGGCCTCACTAGGTTGCTGAGACTGGCCTTAAACCTGCGATCCTACTGTCTCAGCCTCCCAAGTACTGGGATTACAAGCATGCGCCACCACACCCAGCATTTTGTTCGTTTTTGAGACAGGGTCTCACTAAATTGCCCAGTCTAGCTTGGGACCCTCTATCTTCCTGCCTCAGCCACCTAAGTATCTGGGATTAAAGGTGCACACCACCATGTTCAGGTCCTAATTTTGTATTTAGTTTTATTCCTTTTTTCTTTAAGAGAGACCTCCAGCCAGGTGTAGTGGCTTATGCCTGTAACTCCAGTATTTGGGAGGCTAAGATGAGAACTGAAGGTTCGAGACCAGCCTCAGCAATTTAGTGAGACTCTGGGCAACCTAGCAAGACCCTATTTCAAAACAAAAACTAAAAAAGGGCTGGGCAGGGGGGTAGTTAGCTCAGAGGTAGAATCCCCCTGGGTTCAATCCCCAGTACCACAAGGGGAAAAAAAAAGAGTGAGAGAGAAAGAGACCTCCAAGCTGGGCATCATGATGCATGCCTGTAGTCCCCATTACTTGGGAGGCTGAGACAGAAGGATCCCAGGTTCAAGGCCAGCCTCAGCGACTTAGTGAGACCATGTTTCAAAATAAAAAAATAAAAAGGGCTGGGAAGGGGGTGTAGCTCAAAAGTAGAATGCCTCTGGGTTCAATCCCCAGTACAAGAAAGAAAAGGAAAGAAGGAAAGAAGGAAGGAAGGAAGGAAGGAAGGGAGGGAGGGAGGGAGGGAGGGATCACTTGAGCTCAGGAGTTCAAGGCCAACCTGGGTGACATAGGGAGACCCCATCTCAAAAAAAAAAAAAAAAGCAAAAATACTAGTCTTCCCTGTATCTAGGTGTGAGATGAAGAGGAAAGATTAGCAGTTTCAAGCTCTCAAGTCAGGCTCTGGGCTGCTTGCTGGGAACAGAGTGAATAAGACAAATCCTGACACTCTGGGAGCTTGCAGCCTTGTGAACGAGATAGAAAAAAAAAAAAACTTAAAGGGGTACATAGACAGGATTCCTTCAGATGGTGCTAGACACCATGAGAAGCTGAGCCAGGGCAGAGAGCTGGAGAGGAATGGGTGTGTGTGGTGTGGGTGGACAGGAGAGGCCCCTTTGAGGACATGACCCAGCCCTGCACGGATCTGGTTGGAAAAGCATGCCAGGCAGAGGGAACAGCAAGGGCAAAGGTCTCGAAGTGGGAACAGGTGTGCAGTGTCTATGCACCTGCCGGAGGCCTGTGTGGCTGGAGGGGGAGAGGGCAAAAGGGACGGGGAGAAGGCTGAGGGCCTGGGCAGGTCTCACGGGGCTTGACACCACAGTAGCAAGTGTGAGTTACACTCTTAGAGCGGTGGCGAGGGTTTACCTCTAGGAGGGAGCCTCCAGCAGCTCTGGGGAAGCAAGAGGCTGGCAACGAAGCTACTGGAAAGGTCCATGCTAAAGAAAAGACAGGTGTGCAGTAGGAAGGTAGCACTGGGGTGTGCGTTGGTCAGCTTTTCACCATTGTGACCAAAAATACCTGACATGAACAGCTTAGAGGAGGAAAGACGGTTTGGGCCTGAGGTAAGACAGAGCATCTTGGCAGGAGAGCGTGGTGGAGGAGAGCTGCTCAGCTCATGGCAGCTGGGAAGCAGACAGAAGGTAGAAGGGCCCGGGCACAGGGCGCACGCCTGTAATCCTAGTACTTGTATGGGAGGCTGAGACAACAGGATCGCAGGTTTGAGGCCAGCCTCAGAAACTCAGTGAGACCCTCAGCAATTTAGACCCTGCTTCCAAATAAAAAACAGAAAAGGGATGGGAGTATAATTTAGAGGTAGAATGCCCCTGGGTTCAATTTCTAGTACCAAAAGAAGAAGAGGTGGAAGAGGAGAAGGAGGAAGGGGAGGAAGAGGAGGAGAAAAAGAAAGAACTAGAAGGAGCCAGGGACAAGGAATACCCTCTGGGGCTCACCCCATGACCTCGTTCCTCCAGTTAGGCCCTACTTCCTAAAGTGCCCACCACCTCCCAGTAACACCATCAGATTATTCATCCATCAGTGGATTCGTCCACTGATGAGGTGAGAACCCTCATCACCCAGTCACTTCCCCAAAGCCCCACCGCTGAACCTTGCAGCTCTGGGGACCAAGCCCTCAGCACACGAGCCTTCAGGGACACTTTATATCCAAATCATGGCAGAGTGAGATAAGTAGACAGACTTAGGGTGTGGTTGGGAAGCTGCCACCCGGATGGGCTTGTGGCTTTGAGATGGACTGGGTAGAAAGCCCATTTCCTGGGCTGGAGAAGGCAGGAGGAGAACATGGGGCTGAGGGAACAGCTCACATCAGTTCCCATTGGCTCTGAAGTCTGAGCTGAGCTCCCGGGAGAAGGAGGAGCCAGGAGAAGTCACCTCCCTTGCCCTGTGCTTTGTTTTCTATATTTTTCCCCGCGCCAGTGTCCCCACAGCCTCCTTCCTTCATCGAGGTCTCTGTAGGGCACACGACAAGCACTGTGTGGGTCCTGCCTTCAAGCAGCACATAGCAAGGGAGCGGCAAGATGCTATTTATGCCCCTTCAAGTGACCCAGCAGAGGCAACACGCATGTCCCCAGATGCTGCAGTGACAGTCCAAGGTAGTGACCTTGCTGCGACAGGGACAGTCCTGGCAGCTCCTTCTCACTTGGCCCAGGAAGGTGGAATCACTTGGTACTCATTGCTTTATTGTCAGTGACTCCCGGAGGTGACACACATAGTTACTGAATGTGAGGAGGGAACACATGAATGGGAGGCCTTCTGATGGAGAGGTGGCACCTCTGGTGGGAGATAAGGCAGAAGGGTGTGGCTCAATGGGAGGACTGTGAGTACTGGGTGATTAAAGGATGGGTGACTAAGCCAGGCGTGGAGGCACATACCTGCAATCCCAGTATCTGGGAGGCTGAGACAAGAGAATCGTAGGTTCAAGGCCAGCCTCAGCAACTTAGCAAGACTCCCAGCAAGTTAACGAGACCCTGTTTCAAAATGAAAAATAAAATAGGGCTGGAGGATGTAGCTTGAAGGTAGAATGCCACTGGGTTCAATCCCCAGTACCAAAAAAAAAAAAAAAAAAAAAAAAGGACAGGTGGCTGAGTATGATCGGGGCATAGAGGGGGTTGGGACAAAAAAGGACAGGTGACTAAGTATGATGGGGCATAGAGGGGGTTGGGACAAAAAAGGACAGGTGACTAAGTATGATCGGGGCATAGAGAGGGTAAGACAGTGCTGAGTGATGGAGATGTTGTCCTGGGATGGGGTGACTGAGTGTGATCAGGGCATAGAGGGGATGGGATAGTGCTGAGTGATGGGGATGTCCTGGGGGTGGGGTGATGAGTGTGATGGGGCATAGAGAGGGTGGGACAGTGCTGAGTGATGGGGATGTTGTCCTGGGGGTGGGGTGATGAGTGTGATCGGGGCATAGAGGGGATGGGACAGTGCTGAGTGATGGGGATGTTGTCTTGGGGGTGCTAGGAAGCCATGGGAAGGCTGTGAGCAGGGGAAAGACAGGGTCATATCTGGGCCGTGTAGGGAACGGGGTGGAACTCGGAGCCTGAGGGCTGGCAGGCTGAGGAGATGTTCCCGGGGGAGGAGACAAGGCCTGAGTGGTGTTGGCCATGAAAGCAGAGAAGACAGATCCACATAGTTAAGAAGGGCAGGAGCGCCGGGCATGGTGGCGCACGCTTGTAATCCCAGTACTTTGGGAGGCGGAGACCGGAGGATCCTGGTTCACGGCCAGCCTCAGCTCTCTCTCCCTGTCTCTCTCTCTCTTCTTAGTGAGGCCCTCTGCAACTTCGTGAGACCCAGTTTCAAAATAAAGTATAAAAAATAGGGCCGGGGGTGTAGCGCGGAGGTAGAAAGCCCCTGGGTTCAATCCCCGGTACCGCAAAAAAAAAAAAAAAAAAGAAGGGCAGGAGCATGGAGCACGGGTGGGCAGGCTGTGGCCAATGAAGGAGAGGGAAGGACATGTGGGACATGATTAGTGGCCTGGAGGAATGGCCAGGGTAGGTGGAAACTTGGGTCTGGGGCTCAGGAAACATTTAGGAAACAGTTGATATTAGGTGGTTAAAACCACAGAAGTGAGCTGGGAGTGGTGGCACTCGCCTGTAATCCCACTGTTTGGGAGACTGCGACAGGATTGCAGGTTCCAGCTAGCCTCAGCAACTTAGCAGGCCCTTATTTCAAAATAAAAAATAAAAAGGGCTGGGGTGTAGCTCAGAGGTAGAACCCCCCTTAGTTTAATCCCCAGAACCAAAAAAAAAAAAAAATCATCACAGAAGTGGTTGGTTGCAATGGCTCTTTGAGAGACTGCCCCCCAGGGGTCTGTCTGTGCAAGCTGTAGGGCTGACCCTAAGATGGAGAATCAGGGAAGGAACAGAACAGGACCGGATCAGAGCTGGGTCAGAGCTTATTAACATGTTTGTGCCCCGCCCCCACCTCCATCCTTTGCCTGGCTGAGCCATGACCACATCTCCCTCATCCCCAGAGCCCTACAGCCCCGCTGTGTGGGTGATGATGTTCGTCATGTGCCTCACCGTGGTGGCCGTCACCGTTTTCATCTTCGAGTACCTCAGTCCGGTTGGCTACAACCGCAGCCTGGCCACTGGCAAGCGTGAGTCCCTGCCCCTCCATGACCCAACCTCAAGGCGCCCTGACTGCACACCAAACTACATTTCCCAGCAGGTCCCGGGACAGAGCCATGGCTGGGGGGGGGGGGCACTGGGAATCATAGTTCCTTCTGCTCCCTCAATGAGCAGAAGGGACTTGGGGTCCATGTCCTGGTGCTGGCCCCCTGCAGGCCCTGGAGGCTCAACCTTCACCATTGGGAAATCCATCTGGCTGCTTTGGGCCCTGGTGTTCAATAACTCGGTGCCCGTGGAGAACCCCCGGGGAACCACCAGCAAAATCATGGTGCTGGTGTGGGCCTTCTTCGCCGTCATCTTCCTCGCCAGCTACACAGCCAACCTGGCCGCCTTCATGATCCAGGAGGAGTACGTGGACACTGTGTCTGGGCTCAGTGACCGCAAGGTGTGTGGAAGAGGAAGGGAGTGGCTGGGATGGAGGTCCCAGAGTTTGTTATGATAGATTGGGGATTCCTGGGGGTCTTTTCCCAAGAATTTCAGAATGGTAGAATGAGTGGAATGTTCTGGAAGGAGAAAGGATAATACTTCACAGTGAACTGTGTAAATATTCCTGGGGGAAGAGGAATGTTCTAAGGGCAACAGCACCCAGTTGGATATTCCAGACTAGAGTGGCTCTCAAACTGTAATAAAGGTCTAGTTTTTAAAGCTTCTAATACACTGGAGGCCAATGTTTTCATAAAATATAATAGCAATTACTAGAAAAGTAAAATAAAGTTTGAAACCAAGTTGGGCATGATGGCACATATTATAGTTGGCCTATAATCCCAGTACTTGGGAGGCCAAGACAGGAGGATCACAGGTTCAAGACCACCCTTAGCAACTTCGCAAGACCCTGCCTCAAAATTTAAAAAAAGGAGGGACTTGGGGTGTAGCTCAGAGGTAGAATGCCCCTGTGTTCAATCCTTAGTACAAAAAAAAAAAAAAGAAGAAAAGAAAGACATACAAAAGTCAACCCCCAATTCTTATTTGTTAGATTCAGCAGACAAAAATTATCCCATCAAATCACTCCCGTGCTCACTCTGGATTTCCGCATTTACTTCAGTATTCCCGCAGTGTGTTCAGGGGCTGGCGGTCAGTGGGGCCACACCTTGAGACTGAAGTGGTTAACTGGTGTCCTGACCTATTAGAGGGTTAAGAAATCAACTCCCAGCCAGTCGTGGTGGCGCATGCTTGTAATCCCAGTACTTGGGAGGCTGAAACAGGAGGATCGCAGGTTCCTTCAGCTACTTAGTGAGGTCCTCCGCAACTTAGTGAGACCCTGTTTCAAAATAAAGAATAAAAAATAGAACTGGGGTTGTAGCTCAGAAGTAGAAAAAAAAAAGAAATGAAATAAACTCCCTGGGTTGCAACAAGCACCCCTCACCCCCCACCCTCATGGAATAGAATAGACTAACATAGAAGAACGTATTAACTGTATCTTATGTAGTAAGGGGGAATATGGTTTTATGACACTTTTAGTCATAAATATACCTGACTTTGAGCCAAAAGACACCCCTCTGGCTAATCTGTTGTTAAAATAGTGAACTATTAGTGGGCATGGTGGCGCACACCTGTAATCCCAGTACTTGGGAGGCTGAGATAGGAGGATTGCAGGTTCGAAGCCAGCCTCAGTAACTTAGTGAAGCTCTCAACAACTTAGCAAGATCCTGTTTCAAAACAAAAAGGGCTGAGGGTATAGCTTGGAGGTAGAATGCCCTGGTTCCATCTCCAATACCGAAAAAAAAGTGAACCATTTCTGAAGGGGTTGGTAAATAGCAGTTACCCTCATCCCCTGCCCTGCTGGCCCCAGCCCCCGCCCTGCTGTGATGCAGCAGGTCAAGGGTTAAGCCTGGCACAGCCTGGCCTCTGGGAGCTGCTGGCTCCAGCTCTGGCTAGCAGTCTCTCAGATCACCTGTTTGCAGCTCTGTGTGCCGAGTAGGAGTGGAAACATGTTTCCCACTGGGATGAGCAAATCTGAGAAACACTTCTGAGACTGGGGTGTCTGCCAGTTGGCAGGTGTCCCCCAGAATGGGGCATGTGGGTCGGGGATGCCCCTGGGGGAGGAGCCCTAATAACTCCGCATTCTGCCCCAGTTCCAGCGGCCCCAGGAGCAGTACCCGCCCCTGAAGTTTGGGACGGTGCCCAACGGGTCCACAGAGAAGAACATCCGCAGCAACTACCCGGACATGCACAGCTACATGGTGCGCTACAACCAGCCCCGCGTAGAGGAAGCACTCACTCAGCTCAAGGCAGGGTCAGCGCAGACGCGGGCTGGGCGGGGGGTGGGGGTCATTCACCAGAGATGATGGGGTTAGGGGTCATTCATCAGCCTCAGAGGTCAGCCGGGGCGGGTCAGCTTGGAGGGCGGAGCTCATGGAGGGTTTGGTGGACTCCCCCTTCTAGGAGTAGGGTCCTTGGGAATGCTTCAGGGATCCAGTAGTTATGGATTCTGGGACCAAACTGCCAGTGCTCAAATCCTGGCTCTTTCCCTTCCTGGCTTTGTGGCCTTGGATAAGTTACTCAACCTCTCTGAGCCTCTGTTTCTTCCTTTGTAAAGTGTGGATAACAGGAGCATCCCTATTATAATGATCGTTAGGTCATTATAAGAATTAAATTAGTTAATCCATGCAAAACAGTGCCCGGACCACTGTAGGTGTTTGCTGATACTGTTATTATCATTCGATCTGAAATCATTGAAAGCAATACTTGGATTGTGTGTGTGTGTGTGTGTGTGTGTGTGTGTGTGTGTGACTGGGAATTGTGCCTAGGGGCATTCTACCTCTGAGCTACACCCCCAGCCCTATTTTATTTTTACTTTGAGACGGGGTCTCACTAGGTTGATGAGAGTCTCACTATTTGGCTGAGATTGTCCTCAAACCTGTGAACCTCCTGTCTCAGCCTCTCAAGTACTGGGATTACAAGCATGCGCCACCATACCCGGTTTGGATTATGTTTTGTTTTTGTTTTTGTTTTTTTACATCAGTTTCCTGAATCATAGATTGGGATAAAGTTAAATTCATTCCTGGAAGTGCAGTTCAAGATTACAGTAAAACTGAGTGCAGCCCAAGCGTGGAAGCACACACCTGTAATCCTAGCCACTTGGGAGGCTGAGGCAGGAGGATCTCAAGTTAGAGGCCAGCCTGGGAAACTTAGGGAGATCCTGTTTCAAAATAAAATAAAGCTGGAGCCAGGTGTGGTGGCACACACCTGTAATCCCAGTACTTGGAAAGCTGAGACAGGAGGATCACAGGTTCGAGGCCAACCTCAGCAATTTGGTGAGACCCTCAGCAACCTAGCTAGACCCTGTTTCAAAATAAAAATATAAAAGGACTGGGGTGTAGAGGTAGAATGCCCCTGGGTTCAATCCTCAGGAAAGGAGGGAGAGAGGGAAGAAAAGAAACCAGTCACTGTGTCTTAAGTAAAATGGGAGGGTTAACACAAGGATACAGGAGAGTCTCTTAGAAGTAGTTACAGAAAGTAAATATAGGCTTTGTGGACATGTGAAAATCATTCATTAATTTAAAATTTTCAAAGATCACCAGCTGTGTGCCAGGTACAGTTCCTACCCTATATAATAGTAGTTAACAACAAAATAGGTAAGTTTCCCTGGTTGGTTAAGAGGGCTTAAACAAGCTGGGCATAGTGGCAAATGCTTGTAATCCCAGTACTTGGGAGGCTGAGACAGGAGGATTGCAGGTTCGCGGCCACCCTGAGCCTCAGTAACTTGTGAGGCTTTCCGCAACCCAGTGAGACCCTGTTTCAAAATAAAGAATAAAATAGGGCTGGGGGTGTAGCTTGGAGGTAGAATGCCCCTGGGTTCAATCTCCAGTATGGCAAAAAAAAAAAAAAAGAGGTTTCTTTATCTCTTACAATCAGAAGTCCAGGGCTGGCATGATAGCTCATAGATACCGTTAACAATCTGAACTCTTCCCTCATTTTTTGTTCTATGAAACTTGCAGCATAGGCCTGCTTGTTCATTTTGAATGCCTCATGATCACAAGGCTGTTGCCCCTCCATGGAGCACATCCGAGTCCCAGGCAAAGAGGAGGAAGAGTAGCTGGGTGTGGTGGCGCACACCTATAATCCCAGTACTTTGGAGGCTGAGACAGGAGGATGGCAGGAGGTTCGAGGATAGCCTCAGCAAGTAGTGAGACTCACATCAACCTAGTGAGACCCTGTTTAAAAATAAAAATAGTGCCGGGGGTGTAGTTCAGGGGTAGAGAGCTCCTGGGTTCAATCCCCAGTGCCACAAAATAAAAAAGGAAGAAGGGTGAAAGAGTGAGGGTTTTCTCCTGGCAAGACTTAGCCTTTTTATTGGGGAAAGTAAGCCCCTCACAGGGACTACTGGCTATTTCTCGGAACCTCTGAGATGGCCACCCCTAGCTGCAAGGGAAGCTGGGAAGCTGATTACATTAGCTGTCCAGCCTCTGCTGTAGAGAATGAAGGAGGAGCTTATCAATGGAGACAGTAGCCAAGCCACTTGCCAGAGTCCTGCCTGCCTGGAGTTTGTATTTTGCCACCCAGCAAGTTCTCTCTTGTACTTTTTCCTTCTCTACTTCTCTCTCCTCCCTCTCAATTTCTGGAGGGGAGCACTTGGCCTCTTGTCTCCCAACTCTGCGTTCCTCTCCATGCAAGCCTCTTGTTTCTGACACTGAGAACTTCAGCACTTTATCTGTTTCCTCTTTCTTTATCTCACCAGCAGTAACTGCTGTGCTCTCTGCCCCACTTTGGCCCTTCACGGGATTGCCTCTTTCTCCTTGACCCTTCTCCTTAAAGCACTATTAAGTGCCCCGCGTGGTGGTGCATGCCTGTAATCCTAGTACTTGGGAGGCTGAGACAAAAGGATTGCAGGTTTGAGGCCAGCCTCAGCAACTTAGTGAGAACCTCAGCAACTTGGTGAGACCCTGTTTCAAAATAAAAAATAAAAAGGGCTGGAGTGCAGCTTGGAGGTAGAATGTCCCTGGGTTCAATCCCCAGTACAAAAAAAAAAAAAGGCACTATTAACAGGATACAGTTTGGGTCACAGACTTCTTTGTTACGCTAGGCTTTGGGCAGGTACCTGCACCACAAACCTTTGCAGGGCCTAGTGTGAGGGTACAAGAGTCAGACTCCCATACCACATGTAACTCTTTAAACTTCATAAATCAAGCCAGCAAACCCCTCCATATGTTAGTTTCGCCTGCCTTGACAAATACACCTTCTTAGTAATTAGAGAGGCTACTAAGATCAAGTTAAAAAGCTTGGGCCACTGGGGGGGGGGTGCACGCCTGTAATCCCAGTACCTGGGAGGCTGAGACAGGAGGATCACAGGTTCCAGGACAGCCTTGGCAAGTAGTGACTTTCATCAACCTAGCGAGACCCTGTTTCAAAATAAAAATAGGGCTGAGGGTGTAGCTTGGAGGTAAAATGCTCCTGGGTTCAATCCCAAATACCACAAAAGAGGGGGGCTGGAAATGTAGCTCAGAGATAGAACACCCCTAGGTTTAGTCCCCAGTACAAAAAAAAAAAAAAAGCCTGGGGCGCCTTTTCTTCCTCTCAGGGCCCCTTGAGAGCACCTGACTCACTTCTCTCCACCCGAACTGATTGCTTGCTTATTCTAGCTTCTCCAAGCTGCCCACATCTTTTGGCTCATGGCCCCAACTCGCTCTGACCTCTCCTTCTTGGGCTCACCGTCTTGCCCTCCTAGGATAAGGACCCTGGTGATTGCCTCAGGTCACCGGGTGACACAGGTTCACCTCCACATCTCATCATCTTTCACTTAGTATCTGCAGAGTGTCTCGCCACATAAAGAACATATTTGCAGGTTCCGGGTACTAGGGAGTGGATACATTAGCGCATCTCTCACAGGTTCCCAGAGCGGAATCTTGAAGCGAGGTGTGGATCCTGGAGGGCACAGCTCTTTGGCCCCAGAGGCTCATCTCTCTGTGGGGAAACTTCTCCAAAGAGTGGAACCCAAGCCAGGCGAGATGGCGCATGCCTGTAATCTCAGTACTTGGGAGGCTAAGACAGGAGGATTGCAGGTTTGAGGCCAGCCTCAACAATGTAGCAAGGCCCTCAGCACCTTAGCGAGACCCTGTTTCAAAATTTAAAAAAGGGGGGGCTGGGGGTGTATCCCTGAGGTACAGTTCCCCTGAGTTCAGTGCCTAGTACCAAAAAAAGAAGCAGGTGGGATTAATTTCCATAATAGCTTCACTTAACCCAATATGCCCCAAATATTACTTGGACAGGTAATCAATACAAACATGGTTGAGACCTTTTACCCAAGTCTCTCCCACACAGTCATTGTGGTGCAGCATGCTTTTCATGGCCACGGCACCTTTGGGTGCAGACCGCCCGTCTCAAGTGCTCAGCAGCCGCCGTTGCGTGGCCACTGCCTTGGCCGGCTCAGGTTTGCAGCACCCCAGCGCCAAGTCCCACAGTGCTCATCGTGAACAGAAGACATCAGAGGGCTCTGGCGGCCCCCAGCCCCTGGGGACTTCACTTCCCTACCTCCTTGTCCCCAGCCAGCAGCTGACTCATCTCTCCCGCTTCCTCCTCCTCCTGCTTCTTCCCTCCCAGCCCCTCCCTCCAGGAAGGCCCCTGGGAATCCCAGACCTCCCTTTCTGGAAGCCCTGCTGCTTCCCCAGTTCCGCCCACCACCCGGACCTCACTAGCTTGGAGCACCTATAGCTACAAGCAGGGCTGGCTGCCGCCGCTACTTCCATCAGAAGGTGTGCCTGGCACTGGGGGAACCCCACTTTCCAGACCCATTTGGTTCCTGAGTTTCAGATAGCAAGAATAAGAATGTGGGCTGGGGATGTGGCTCAGTGGTAGAGTATTTGCCTAGCATGCAGGAGGCCCTGGGTTCAGTCCCCAGTAGTGGAGAGAAAAAAAAAAAAGGATAATTTAATTTTTAGCTGGGCAGTGGAGGATAGATACTGCCAGGCACACACCTATAATCCTAGTCCTTGGGAGGCTGAGACAGGAGGATTGCAGATTGGAGGCCAGCCTCAGTAACTTAGTGAGACCCTGTTTCAAATTAAAAAGGGCTGGTGGTGTAGCTCAGAGATTGAATGTCCCTGGGTTCAATCCCAGTGCCACAAAAAAATAGAGTGAGAATGTGACTAGCCATGGAGACTCCCCAAAATGAATCCAAATCTGCCCTTCCCTGACTGGAAAACCAAGGAGATCTGTATTTTCCCCCATACAAATGGCAGTCACATCCCATGTCTTTTTATAGATTCTTCTTTTTTATTGAAATACAACATACATACAGTGAGGTATGGAAAGCGTACACTACATTGATTCATATTATTATGATGATCATTGTTTTTTGTGGTACGGGAGCTTGAACTCGGGGATACAACCACCTCTGAGCTACATCCAGCCCTTATTATGTTTGTTTGTGTTTGTTTGTTTGTTTGTTTAGCAGTACTGGGAATTGAACCCAGGGGCATTCTACCTCCAAGCTACATCCCCAGCCCGATTTTTTATTCTTTATTTTGAAAAAGGGTCTCACTACGTTGCAGAGGGCCTCACTAAGTAACTGAGGCTGGCCGCGAACCTGCGATCCTCCGGTCTCAGCCTCCCAAGTACTAGGATTACAAGCGTGTGCCACCATGCCCGGCTGTTATGTTTTATTTTGAGACAAGGTCTTATTAAGTTGCTCGGGCTGGCATCAAAGTTATGAGTCTCAGCCTCCCAAGTGCTGGGATTACAGCTGTGTGCCACCACGTCCGGCCATCAGTTATTTATACACACATAGAAATCCATGGGACCATGCCCACATTAAGGTATGGAAAGGTTTTTTTTTTTTTTTTGCGGTACCGGGGATTGAACCCAGGGGTGTTCTACCTCCGAGCTACACCCTTAGCCTTATTTTTTTTATACTTTATTTTGAAACCGGGTCTTACGAAGTTGCGGAGGGCCTCACTAAATAGCTGAGGCTGGCCGCGAACCCGGATCCTCCGGTCTCCGCCTCGCAAGTACTGGGATTACAAGCGTGCGCCACCACGCCCAGCGTATGGAAAGTTTTCTAGCTCCCAGGAAAGCTCCCCGTGCCCCTCCAGTCACCATAGAATATCACTAACTAGTTTTGAACATCATGTTAACAGAACCAAACAAGGTGTACCTTGTCTTTTGGGTCACTTTGCACACTTTGTGTCACCTTATTACCGGGTTGTTGGCTCATTGCTGCACCATTGAGTGTACCGTTCAATGAGTGTGCCGTCACTGTTCCCTCCCACTGTTGGTGGACACTTGGGTTACTTCCAGAGCTTGGCCCTTATGAATGTCTACAGTGAAGATTCTCAGATAAGTCTCTGGGGGACGTACACCCTCATTTTTCTTGGGTATCTTCGCATGGGTGCAGCGGTTAGGTCACAGCGAGAGGCACGCTCAGCTGGGATAGGCACTGCCAGGCGTGTTCCAGTGCCAGTTTGCACTCTCATCAGCAGTGCAAGAGTTCCACTTGCTCCACATCCTTGCCAAGGCTTGGTCTCCTTCCCACTGTCTTTTTAATTTGCCATAGTGTTTATTATGTATCAAGTCTGTCTTAACTCATTTAAGCTCACAATTACTCTGTTATGGCTACCATTATAGAATTTTTTGTCTTGTAGCTCTGGAGGCTGGAAGTCCTCCTGCTTCCTTGTGCGGGCTGGAGGGAGGAATCCCGCCAAGCCTCTCTCCCCCCTGCTCGTAGGTAGCCATCTCCTGTCTCTCTTCAGACCACCTTCCCTCTAGGAGTCTCTGTGTCCCAGACCTCCCCTTTCTATAAGGATATCAGCCTACTGGATTAGGGCCCTACCTATGGCCTCAGTTTATTTATTTATTTATTTATTTATTTATTATTTATTATTTTTGTGTGTGGTACTGGGGATTGAACCCAGGGTCATTCAACCTCTGAGCTACGCCCCCAGCCCCACTTTATTTTTTATACTGAAACAGGGTCTCACTAAGTTGGGAAGGGCCTCACTAAATTGCTGAGGCTGGTCTCAAACCTGTGATACTTCTGTCTCAGCCTCCCAAGTACTGGGATTACAGGCATGCACCACTGTGCCTGGCTCTATGACCTCAGTTTGTGTGGTGTGTGTGTGTGTGTGTGTGTGTGTGTGTGTGTGTGTGTGT
>PVJS01040606.1:0-18358 GCA_004027185.1 Glis glis
TGGATGGATGGATGGATGGATGGATGGATGGATGGGTGGATGGATGGTTAGATGGATGGATGGATGGATGGGTGGATGGATGGATGGATGGATGGATGGTGGGTTGGAGGATTCAGACTCCTGCTCTTGTCTTTTCTGCACCATCTGGTCTCTCAGCAGCAAGATCTAGGAACTTGGCTCTCTAGCCTCAAGGAGCTGCAGGCAGAGGTGAGCATTCAGATATCGTGGCCTCCATGTGCGCTCGCAGTGTAAGGATGCTGGATACTGGATGGCCTCTGCAGCCTGAGGGCCCATCTCAACCATCCTATGCACGTGACGGCAGAAGGGCTCCTTTTGGCCTGAATAATCTGGATCATGATGACTGAATGATTGAATAGAACAACTGAATCCCTCCTGTGCCTTGCCGCTTCAACAGAAGCAGATATACTTGAACCGAGTGTCCATCCATCCATGGCCAAAAGGAGCCTGTCTACCCTCATGTGCACGGGCTTGCCAGAATGCCCCCCACAATGTTCCCCCCAAGTGACTCTCCAGCTCTATATGAATTGCCTGTGTTGGTAGCACTCTCTGCCTGTTTGGGTGGCTGATCTGAGGTTTGGGGGGGCTGCGTGCGCCATCGGATAGGCTATTTGCCTTTCAGAGCGCCAGGTCCATCCCATGGATGGCTTTGAGGGTTCTGTGAAATACCGCATGGACGGCAGTGTCTGTGTCTAGCAGGCGGTCAGGGGGTGTGGCTGTTGGTTTCTGCGTTCATTGGAAAGTCACCGAATATTCTTTTGGTTCTTGGTTTAAGTAGGGGGAGGCAGGCTTTGAGGGTTCGGATGTATCCAAGGTCACTGCCGTGATTTCTGGCTCCCTCTGCTATTCTGACTGTCACTGGAGGAAATCAAGCTCCCAAGGAGAAAGGAGAATGATGCGTGGCATTATTATAAGCACGATAGCAGTGTCTGTGAGCGCTAACACTTCTGTGGTGCTCACTGCCAGCCCGGCACCGTCCCGAGCACCTGTCTTACCTGGTCCTCGCAGCAGCCTGGGGAGGCTAGCACTGTTTCCCCATTTCATCACCTGGCGTTGAGGTGTGTGGGGGGGTTAGATAAGATGCACCAAATCCTGCCGCTGGAATCTGGTGGGGCTGGCATTCCAGCCTCCACTGCCTGGCCCTGGTTCTGTGCGCTAAACCCCTATCCTGCGCTGCACCAAATGCCCAGACAAGGGCGCCATTCCAGGAGCAGGCCATTCCCCGGGCTCGTCTCTGGGAGCTGGGGATGTTAGTGGCCATTCTGTAGTTCCCAGGCCTGCAGACGGGGAGCCAACCTGGTGCAGAGAGCCGAGAGGAGGAACCGGACCGTGCGTAGAACGTGCAGCACAGACTCCGCGAAGACCCACCACGGGGTGTTGGAAGCTCTCTAGGTCCCATCTGAAAAACACAGAGAACACTAGACAGGAAAATCAGGATCATGGAAAACGCTTGTAACTAGACAAGGTGACAAGGTACCCCTGCCTCCCCACGGATCCTCAAAATACAGCTGGGGGGGCAGCATGGTGCCGGCATCTGTGCGGCAGTGGGAAACAATTCAGAACCTCCAAATCAGTGCGGGGTACCCCAGTTTTGGAAAAGCAGCTGAACTGGGACGCGCCCTGCTCATTCCAGTGGTCCCTGAGCGCAAGAGTCCGCGGCAGGGACCAAGGGGCTCGAGCAGTGTAGCCCTTGGGAACTTGAACCTGAGCAACCTTAGCTTCCCTTAAGGTCAGGGTCCTGCCCTAGGCCATAAATTCCCAAAGCTGCGGTACCACTCTGGGGTGGGGCACTGCTGGACCTATCCAGGGGGACGGTAGTAGCCTGGGGTGCACCTGGGGGTATTGAATAAAAATCAGGGGTCAGCAGAAGTGCCCATGGGGGCACTGAGAAATTTTTCCTGAGAAGGTAGAAGTAAGCTAATAAGTTCAGGAATTGATGCTGGGGAGAGCTGCTGGGTGTGGAATAGAAAATTGAACAGGAGAGTAACAGTAGACACTATGGAAGAGGAAGGCTCCAGAAAACAGAGGAATATGAGAGTGTGCTCCCAAAAGTAGCAGAACAGGGAGCTCCGTGAGGTCAAAAAAACTCCTGTGAATCACACTAGGTTGTTCTTTTTTAATTCATTTTTATTGGCGCATTATAATTATACACAATAGTGGGTGAATTGTACTCTTCTTTTTTTTTGTACTGGGGTTGAACCCAGGGGCGTTCCACCTCCGAGCTACACCCCCAGCCCTATTTTTTATTCTTTATTTTGAAACAGGGTCTCCTAAGTTGCAGAGGGCCTCGCTAAGTAGCTGAGGCTGGCTGTGAACCCGGATCCTCCTGTCTCAGCCTCCCAAGTACTGGGATTACAAGCGTGCACCACCACGCCCGGTGAACTGTACTCTTCTTAAAATTCCAGGAAAGCTAATGTCCATGAAGGGAGACAGGTTTCAAGGCTTTGGATGTATCCAAGGTCACTGATAGGTAGAGCTACCTGCTGTCCCTTCTGGCTCCCAGACCTGTGCTTTTCCAACTGTGTCACTGTAGTAAATCCGGCTCCCAAGGAGAAAATAAAACAGTGATACCAACAAAGAACATCAGGGTCCAGCGATGCTGATGGGTTTCTGTGTATAGTACCACAGACGGATGGCTTAGAACAACAGAAACGGAGCCGGGCACGGTAACCCTAGTACTTGGGAGGCTGAGACAGGAGGATTGCAGGTTTGATGTAGCAAGATCCTCAGCAACCTAGCAAGACCCTACTTCAAAATAAAACAAAACAAAAAGGCTCAGAGGTAGAATGCCTCCGGGTTCAAGCTCCAGTAAATAATAATAATAATAATAATAATAATAATAATAATAGAAACACATAGTCCCACAGTTCTGTAGGTCTGAGCCCCAAAACCAAGGTTCCAGCAGGGCTGTGGGTCCTGAGACACCTGCGGAAGCCCCTCCCGGGGGCAGCGTATCCCGCCAGCTTTCGGTGGCTCCTCGCAGGGTAAACAGTGGCGTCCCTCCAGTGTCCGCCTTGGTCCTCAGATGGCACTCTGCTTGTGTGTCTTTGTCTTCTCGTGACCCTCTCCCCATAAGGACATTAGTCATGCCGGATGACTTTATCTTGACCAGATCTGCAGTGGCTCCATTTTCTGTGGTTCTGGGGGCTAGAATGTCGACGTCTCTGTTTTGAAGGATCACAGTTCAATCCATGGTGCTTCATAGGGGTGTGACAGGTTCAACAGTGTCTCCCCGAATCCATACATTGAAATCCTAACCCCCGAGATCTCCTAATAGGACTGCATTAAGAGATAGAGCCATTAAAGAGGCAATTAAGACGGATGTGGTGGTACACACCTGTAACCCAGTACTTGGGAGGCTGAGACAGGAGGTTCACAGTCAGCCTCAGCAACTTAGTGAGACTCTCAACAACTTAGCATGACCCTGTTTCAAAATTAAAAAAAAAAAATAGGGCTGGAGGTGTTGCTCAGAGGTAGAATGCCCCTGGATTCAATCCCCAGCAAAACACACACACGCACACACACAGAGGCAATTAAGGTAGAATGAGGTCAGCTGCGTGGTCCCTCACCCTAACCGCTAGAGTCCCCACAGGAAGCAGACTGCGGGAAGACAATGTGAGATGCAGTGAGAAGGCGGACTCCTGAGAGCAAGCAAGTGGCTCAGGAAAGCAGCCCTGCCGACATCATGGGCTTGAACTTCAGGCCTCCAGACTGTGAGACAGGACACTGCGTTGTTTAAACCTAGTCTGTGGTATTCTGTAGGACAGCGCCACAAACTTACACATACAATTATTATAAGGAAAAAATAAGGACCACAATGACATTCCTCTGGATAATGACAGCACATTTGACAGATTGAAGCTCTAATATCCTCTCTCAAAACAAACCAAAAGTACTAAGAAAGTGATCAAAACATGGAAGAAACATGAAAGTTTGAAATGAGGTAATAGACCCGGGACATAATTTAAAAGTTCAAAAAGAGTTTCAGAGCCAGGCATGAAAGTGGATCAAGCTGCACCAAATTTGTTTAAACCAAGAGTTCATGCCAGGCACGGTAGTGCACGCCTGTAATCCCAGTACTTGGGAGGCTGAGGCAGGAGGATCACAGGTTTAAGGCCAGCTTCGGCAACTTAGCAAGACTCTCAGCAACTTAGTGAGACCCTGTTTCAAAATATAAAAATAAAAAGAGCTGGGGGTGTAGCTAGAAGGTAGAGTGCCCTTGAGTTCAATCCCTAGTAACACACACACACACACACACACACACACACGCACACACACTCACGAGTTCATGCTGGTGGGGTTTTAAAAAAATTCTTTGGAGAATGATAGTTACTTCATGATCCTAAAAACTGGCAAATACAAGAAAAGAATCAAGTATCGATCCTGCTTTTCCTCTGAAAACTGTACCTCCTGGTAACTGAATAGCAATAGTATATGGGGGAGGGGCATCTTTTTACAGAACTTTGCCAACCGATAAATAAGAACAAAATGATAGATCAACAGCATTTTGCCATCCCCTGTGAGTCACTGGGTCTAGCTGCAGGCATCACAGAAAGACAGACACCAGATACCCTGAGGGAGGATACACCATCCGCCATAATCTTTCCTAAGAGACTGGGCCTGGGTCTGATCCAACTACCAATGTGCAGGAAATCCAGAGGACAGAGGAACATGGTGGATGGCACCACGAGGAAGCAACGGGCAATATCCACGCCATAGGTTCCCAAACTTATTAGACTTACTGCCCCCTTTTCAGGAAAAAACAAATGACACTGCCCCCAAGAAATCTACCTTAAGTGAATAAACAGAAATATGCGGTAACAAATTTACATTCTTTTAGGTCTCTATATTTTGCTCCAGTGCCCCTGGTGGGTGGTATCACCGGGTTTGGGAATCTGTGGCCCAGACTGTAGGAGACTCTACAGCTCTAATGCATTGGGCACTTTCACAGATAAAATTGTGTAGAAAATAAAGGGATGGAAAGGAAAATTATAAAGGACTTAAAAGGCAGAGCAAAAACTCGTGCATGGACAAGTCCAGACGATTGGTCTAGAGACGTACACTTGTGTGATGAAACTAGAAAGAAACCCAGCCGGGGCGTGCGTGGGGCTCAGGCTGGGTTTCCTTGTGGGGTGAAGGAGGGTTGACGGTGGTCTGGGTCACATGAGGCAGCCTCGGGGCTGGCCAGGTCCTCTCTCTAGACATGGATGATGATTACAAAGATGTTTGCTTTCTATAACTCGTTGAACGAGACCTTCATTTTGTGTTGCTTTTGTACCTGTTTTATTTACGATAGAGGTTTTAAGAGTGTCTCACACCATGCCTGGAATAAACTTTAGCCTCTACCTCTTCCTGCCTGTCACGCAGTGGCGTGGGTTGACTTCTTCGTGCCAGGCACTGAGATCTGCACTTTATATGCGCTCCCCACCTGTAACCCCACTCCCCACCCACCTCTGAGCTCCACGGAGGCAGGACTCTGTCCCTTGCTCACTTTGGCGCCCCTGGGGTCCGGCAGGATCTCAACGCGTGTGCTGAGCGAGGGGTTAGTGAATCGCTTTAAGGGGTAGAAACTGGTGCTCAGTTGGTACCTTGGCAAATTTCAAAGCTGTGTCCACCCATGGCCGGCATAGATGGAAACCCGAGGGTGTCTCCGGCATTTGGGTCTGGGTCCAATTTGCAGGAAGGGCCGCTCGGTGTCCCGCAGAGCAGCCGGCTGGCAGAGGTTCTCCAGGGCACTGTTTCTGGCCTGGGTGCTCCCTGGCCTGGCCACCTGAGGCTGCTCCCCAGACGTCAGTCCCCGCGGGAGCTCCATCAGCCCCGTGTGCTGTGGTTCCCCTCAGGCACCAGCAAGAGAAGTTGGACACCGTCCGCTGCGTCAAGTCCTGCCGCCCCACCGACGTGGCTTGTATGCGGGACCCCGTGCACACCATCTCCCACACCGTCGTCTCGCTGCCCACCTTCCGCGAGTTCACCCGCCCTGAAGGTGAGTGGAATTGGCGCGGGGTCCCAGGCCCCCCTTCAGGATCTCCCTCTGCTGAAGTCCGGAGCACCGCCTGCAGGAGCCCTGCCTTGGAACGTGGTTGGGGTTCGAATGTAGACCTTTCCCTGCCTCCACATGAATCCAGGCTGCCCAGCACTGCTCCCACCCGTTCCCAGCCCTCAGTTCAGGGGTCTCTTCTTCTGGGTGACAGTCATTCTGCAAAGAGTGTTCAGTGTTGATTCTGTGCCAAGCGCCAGGAAGTCAGGGAGGGCTCCTGGGAGGAAGTGACTTTCATGCTGGGGCCGGAGAGATGATCCAGGGCTGGGGGAGAAGGGGAGAGGAGGCTGAGGACAGAGCAGGTCACAGCTGTCCAGGTCCGGCAGTGAGTGGGCAGGGCTGGAAGGATCAGCAAGAGCCTGGACTTAAGGCTTCAGGGAGCCCTGAAAGGTTGCAGCTGATGAGATTTGCATATTGAAGTATCATCGTGGGGACTGGGTCAGGTGGATGAAGAGCCTGACCAGAGGCAGGTGCCTGGGACTATTGGGATCAGTGTTCCCACGCCCCCCCAGCTTCTCAGGGCAGGGTGGGGCTGCGCATGCCCCCAGAGTGCCCAGCCCCCCTCCCACTGTGGAGTCTCCATCCCTAATCCACTCAGCGGACATTCACTGAGCCCCGTGTGTCAGGCTCTGAGGACGCAGCAGTAAGAAAAACCCCCTCCTCTTAGAGAAGACATATAATAAAGCCAGCCACGCAACACCTGGTGCTGACACCGCGACAGGTCATGCAGGGTGGCAAGGAGGGCAGGAGAGACTCCTCAGGATGTAGCTGCCCCAAGGGGCAGTCCCCGTCCCAGTCCCCCCACCCCAGTGTCCATCCCTCTGGAGAGAAACAGGCGCGGAACCTTCACAGGGCACCGGCTTGGCTTGGAGGGAATCACCGGCTGCTATTTGTCTTGTGCAAAATGATGGGGTTTCTCCAAACCACATACAAACCCTTCCCAAATCCCAAGTGGCCAGTTCTGTGGCCTCTCCGGCCAGTGCTGATGTGGGACTTGCTGCCCACAGGGAGTTGGGTGTGGCTGGAGGCACCCCTTAGCATCGTGGGCCCAGGAAACCCGGACCCTGACCCTCAGCACTGAAAGGACCTTAGTGGGCACCAGCCAGCAGCCTCTTACAGTTTGCAGATGGGGAAACTGAGTCCCAGGGAGGACTCCCCAGGATCGCCCAGAACCAGGTGTACTCTGGGTCCCGTGGCCCCCGAGCCAGAGCAGCGTGGTCTGCTTCACAGTTGGGTGGTCTGAGAGGGGGGCCAGCCTCGACTGCCCAGCCCACCCGGGAGTGGCTTGTGTGCCCTGTCGCTGTGGGAGGAGAGGAGATGCCCTCTGACCTTTGTGTCCTCTCCACCTCCCGTCCCTTTTCCCAGCAGGGGCCTGTGGCTTGTTGCCTTGTGTACAGCCCCTGTGTTACAGGCGCGAGGTGGGGGTGGGCGGGCCTGGCACGCAGCCTTCCCATGCCGCCCTCTCCCTGCAGAGATCATCTTTCTGCGGGCCGTCACGCCGCTGTATCCTGCCAACCAGGCGGACATCATCTTCGACATCACAGAAGGGAACCTGCGGGACTCCTTTGACATCATCAAACGATACATGGACGGCATGACTGTGGGTGAGTGGCCCTCCTCCGCTGCGCCCAAGGACCAGCCACAACCGCTGTGCTGTGCTATTGGGTGGAAAATCTCTCTGGTCTGTCTCCTTCCCAAACCAATCCCACAGTCCTTCGGGGTCCAGCCGGCAGCCCCCGTCAGTCTCAGCCTGCGGGGCAGCCCAGGATGCCAGGGAATGACCCTGGCTGTTGCCACTGGCTCTCAGGGCCTCAGTCTCCCCACCTATACAATGGACGGGTAACATGGTGAATTTCAAAGGCTGTCACTTGTCTCTGGGCTCAGCACAGTCCCTTGGCCAGCAGGAGATGGTATGGTTTTTACACTCCCGGCAATGGAGGAATGGTAATGGAGGAATAGGGGCTCCAAGCTCCAGTCTCAGCCATCGAACCATGCGACCATGAGCGAGTCCCTGTCTTCTCCCCAAGTGTTAGTTGGTAGTGGCCCCAGACCTGGTCAGTACTCAGGTCCCTCTGAATGCGGAGCCCACGGCTCTACCTCCCTGGAGGGTCTGCGTCTTTGGAGCCAGGTGAAGACGATTAAAGGATACTTCTGTGGGGCTGGCGCCTGGGTGGAGGACTCCCCACCTGGTAGGGGAAAGGGTGAACCAGGCACTAGGGAGGACCAGACAAACGCCCGGAGGGCAAGTTAGTGGGCTTGGGAACCCACAAAGCTCATTCTGGCTGGAGGGAGGGAGGGGACGGAGGAGGTCCTGGTGCTGTGTACAGGCCGGGGCAGAACCCTCCCTGGTTTAATTTACAACCTGCACATCTGAAGGTTCAGCCTGCTCCACTTGGCAGACTCGTTTCTGCCGCTCGTAGTACCTCTCCTGAGCTGCCCCATCTTAAAGAATGTCCATACAGTCACATCTGCCATTCGGGCTCAGATTTATGCTATGAACACCCTCAGAGCAGCTGAGGGGCAGTCCCTGCCCCCACCTGGGCCTCAGTTGCCCATTGTGAATCCCCAGGCCTCCACCAGCTCAGAATGTTCTGGGACATGGCCTCCAGGTGGCGCTGTTGGACCTCAGAACCTCGGTCCTGCCGCCCCAACCTGACGGTTGTTAACTGGCCGCGGGAAAAAGGGAGTCGTTATTTCCCTGTTGCCAAAGAGCCATTTATAGCGACTTTACAAGCTCTTAAATGGGTCTGTATGTTGTAAACATAACTGAGTCATTTGGGGTCTCCCCACCCCCAGCCGCCTCCTCCGCCAGTTGGCAGCAGGAATAATTAGCTAATTACAATTAATGGTGCATTAGCCTCGCTGGGGCTCCAGGGGCTGGGTGCGCGCTCGGGGTGCCAGCAGCCGTAAAACTCACTGCTTGCCCTGAGTCGCCGCCTGCTCTGGGCCTCAGTTTACCCCACTGTAAAATGGAGTTTGGATAAAGAGAACTTTCAGCTGTGGATGAGGGCAGATGGGGCAGAGGAGGGGGAGGGCTTGTCCTGCCTCACGGGGTGTGGGGGGCACCCTGACACTGGCCCCCAGAAGCCCACCATGGGCCTGCCCTGCTCCTGACCTGCAGGTGTGTCTGTGACAGGACCCTGGCCCCAGGGCAGTTCCCACAGCTGGGCACCACGGACCTTTGACATCATAGAACTTTCCAGTTCAGTCATTCATTCTTTTAGTTTCTGAATCCTCCCCAAGCCCCATCTGTACCTGATCCTGGGCTGGCCTTGCACACACAGGTGGATAATACCCTGTAGCCCCTGCCCTCCAGCAGGGGAGAGACCACCCCACAAACAGATCAAAATACTGCGCTGAAACAGGCATGCGTAGAGGACGCGGCCAGTCTCAGTGGCCTGCACGCGGGCTCTCTTGTAGCCGGTCCCTTGCTGTTTCTGTGTCTTCTCTGTTCCCAGCTAAATCCTTCCTGGGGTGACCTGAGCCTGGAGGTTGGGCTGCAGCCAGGCCCAGCATGGCACCCACCAGCCCGTCTCCAGCTGCATTTGGGCCCAGACAGAGCCACCCTGGGAGTTTCTGCTTCTCTGCTTCCCACCCACTGGGGCAGAAAATCCCGGCGTGTCAGAGCCCGAGGCTCCGGAGAGCACCTCTCCCAGCCCCTTCTTCTGTAGAAGGGGAAACCGAGGCCCAGAGGGCAGAGGGGACTTGCTAGTCTTTCCCTATGACTCAGGGGCATGGCGGGCCACTGAATGACCCCTGGGGTGCGAGAGGTGACCACAGGTGCCACCCTGGCAGTGGCTTCCTGGGAATGGAATGTGGGTATGGCCACAGGTTCCCCCCACTGCACTTGGTCACGGGTGCCCTGGTCTTTGGAATCCTGGGCTGGGGCTGTGTGGGGGAGGGCCCCGGCCCGGCCCTTGGGAATTGCTCCTGCCTGTAGCTCTGCCTACTGGGTGGGCCCTGGCTGCCTCGGCTCCTCGCTGTGTCCGAGGATGTCCCATCTGGCAGCCATGTTGTCTCCCAAGTGGAGATGAAGACCCGATGGGGCAGGTCCCGCCGTGTGGGGGCCTTGGCCATGTTTCTGGCTGCGTTCTCGTCCCTGTGCCCCTGGATGCAGACCTTATTCCTCTGCTTAGGATTCTTCCCCGGGCTGCCTCCTCCTCCTCCTCCACCTCCTCCTCTCCTTTTCTGCTCAGAATCCCTTCTGTGGCCTTTGGTGCTTCCTAGACCCTGGGGGAGCTGCCCTGGCACACAGCTCCGGGCCTGTCCGCCCTGGGAACTGGGTAACGCTTGTGGCTTCTCACCATTACTGAACACTCTCACCCCCATATTTTTGTTCAGGGAGGGGCATGAACCCCGCCCGCAGGCAAAGGAGGGAAGGGAGTTAAGTGACCGCGTGGGACTGCAGAGCCAGGAGGTCCTCACCCTTGCTCTGAGCAGCACAGTGGTCACTTCATGCACCATCTTGAGCAGGAGCCCTGTGTCGGCTGAGAGGGAGTGTTTCCAGCACGCTCCCGCCGGCCATCTCTGCTCCCCGCTGGGGCTTGGGAGGCTCCCGAGCCCCTTGAGAACCACCATGCAAGCAAGTCAGGTGTGCTGGTGCGCTGCTGTAATCCCAGTACTTGGGAGACTGAGACAGAAGGATTACAAGTTCTAGGCCAGCCTCAGCCACTTAGTGAGACCATCAGCAACTTAGCAAGACCCTGTTTCAAAATAAAAAATGAAAATGGTTGGGCAGTGTGTGTGGGTGGGAGGAGTAGAATGCTCCTGGGTTCAACCCCCAGTACCAAAAAAAAAAAGAAAGAACCACCATGGTATGCAGCTATGCATGGCGAGGGGCACCTGCCTGCTCTCACCTGGCCACTCTAGGCCTTGTCCTGTGTGGACACAAGGTACCAGGCCCAGAGGGCTTCCTGAAAGAGGCAGCGCCTAGGCTGAGTCTCCGCACCTGTGAGAGAGCGATGATTAGCAAGCCTGTGACACACAGGAGCTGGGGTTTTGTCACCGCCACCCTCTGATGTGGGGGATGATCCCCACTCAGGGAAGAAGGAGCAAGGGCCAGAGAGGGCAGGAGTCTTGCCCAAGGCCCGGAACCCGGTTCTCCCCAGAGCCGGAGTCCACTGGTAGCGGGTGCCGACTTGGGCCAAGTGGCCGGGAATTTGGGTGTCCCAGGAACATACCAGGGGCAGGCCTGCAGGCCCCAGTGGCTACGGCGCTCAGTGCCCGAGTCGGCTGAGACCCTGGCCTGCCGGGGCTCGGTCTGCTGCAGTCTTTCAGGCCGCTCTTAGGGGACCCGGAGGCTGCGCGGGGCGGCTGTCATCTTTGCAGAGTGCCCCACATTCCTCTCTACCCAGCTGTCAGTGAAAAATGAAGAATGTGCTTCCAACCTGTGCAGAAACGCGCTGCTACGCCCGAGGTGCTCTCGGGCCACGACAAAGCCTTCCTTATCCGCCTGTGGTGCGCTCTTAGCTCTGTGGGTACAGGCTGTAATTGGGGTGCTCTGAGAAGGTCTTTTTCAAGTAATAGCTCCTGAGTGATGACTAATGGGGTGCTCTGGCCATGACGGGCGAGCCACACACTGTCAGCCTGTGGAGGGGACAAAAGGTAACCTGCCCCTCCCTCCCCGTCCCCCTTCCCCAGCTCCCCCAGCCTCAGGCCTCCCCCTGCTGTGTGTGTGTGTGTGTGTGTGTGTGTGTGTGTGTGTGTGTGTGTAACTAGGGATTGAAAACCCAGGGGCGCTTTATCTCTGAGCTACCCCTCCAGCCCTTTTTATTTTTTATTTTGAAACAGGGTCTCGCTAAGTTGCTGAGGGCCTAGCTAAATTACTGAGGCTGGCCTCAAACCTGTTATCCTCCTGCCTCAGCCTCCCAAGTACTGGGATTACAGGCATGCACCACCACACCCAGCTCTGCTTACCACTTCTTAACTGTTTCTCTAGAGAAACAGAGTTTTCTAGGGAAAAGTGTATGTAGAGTGAGGGTTGGCTTTGCCAAAATTTCCGTGAAATCCTCATGAAAGTCAAGAGGAGGCAGAGTGCACTCGGCTGAGTTACCTTTCAGCCCTTTGCCTAATTTTGCATGTGGTCCACCTGATCCTGACCTAGTTGCTTTCTGTAAGCCAGCCATGACATCATAGGCGTGGCAACACAGCATGGAGGGGCTCTCGGGGGAGGTGACACTGGTGCCAGGCACTGATGGGCAAGAAACCGGGGTGTGTGAGGATTGAGGTTGGAGCTGGGGCTGCCCACCTCATGAGCCCAACAGAAGTCTGTTGTTTTTTTTTTTTCCTGGTCTATACTGTCTGGTGTGTCTATGGCAGCAATTTGAGTCCTAGCCAGAGCAGATCCGTAGTGAAGCATGCCCTTCTAAACAGTCACAGTGTAGTCATAGCGGGGTGTAGCTCAGAGGTAGAACACCCCTGGGTTCAATCCCCAGTACCAATATATATATGAGTGCCCCTTGATGTGGTGTTGCAGCCTCTCTTGACAGTGCCTACAGATTCAGCTCTGGGTGGGAGAGGGCGAGATCCAGGTGTGTGGCCAGGTAAGACACAGCAGGCAGCTCAACCTGACAATGGCTAGCACAAGCGTTTTCTTACTCACAGGCCCCGGAGCGCGGAGGGCGGCCAAAGCCTCTCTGGGGTCCAGCGTGTCACCCGAAGGCAGTTCTCAGTGGTGGGTTCAGGGGGAGCAGGAAGCGTGGGATCCCCCTGTGACCGAGGTCACTGTGGCAGAGCTGCACAGTCCCCGTGGGGCGTGGGGATCTGCGGGGCCAGTCAGCAGGCTGTGTAGCTGTCCCTCGAGAGGTGGTCACCAGGAGGAGGCTGTGTAAGGCCAGGTCTGGCTGGGTCAATCGAGGAGCTGGGAGGAGGCAGAGAACTGGAGGCCGTGTCAGGGCCCTGAGTCCTGCTGGCACGAGAAAGTCCAACCGAAGTTCAGAATGGACGCTGAGAGTCTTCCCCAAAAAGGGGCTCTACGGCTCATGTTCCGACACCGGCTGTGCCTGACGCTGGAGCCTGTAAATTTGACCAGCATGTTGACACCCTCAGACAGCAACCCCCACCCCCTCTTAAAGGTGATGAAAACGTTTTACATTTTGAAATCACATTTTAAGCTGGGCATGGTGGTGCACGCTTGTAATCCCAGTACTTGGGAGGCTGAGACAGGAGGATCCGGGTTCGCAGCCAGTCTCAGCTACTTAGTGAGGCCCTCCACAACCTAGTGAGACCCTGTTTAAAAATAAAGAATAAAAAATAGGGCTGGGGTTGTAGCTCAGAGGTAGAATGCCCCTGGGTTCAATCCCCAGTTCTGCAAAAAAAAAAAAAAAGAAAAAAGAAATGACATTTTAAACTTCATCGGTGAGCGTGTCGGGATTATTACCCAATTCCAAGTTTACTGTTTGCAAACAATCAATGGCTCAGGTGTCCCCTTCTAAGGCGAAGCTCAGTTGAGTCTCGGCAGCCATGGTAAGCTAGCGGGTCTGGGCTCGATTCCTGGTTCTGTGCTTCTAGCTGTGTGACTTTAGGCAGATTATATAACCTATCTGAGCTGCAGTTTCTTCTCAGGAAAATTGCCTTGGCAGCACTTGCCCCGCAGGGTCATGAGGACCAGGTAATGTGTGTATTTTAGCAAATGACAAGGGTCCCTCTCAGCAGGTTGTCAACAGAGTAAATGAGCCACTGAGAAACCCCAGCAGGGACCATTCACAGCATAGTCTAGACACTGCACATGATCCTTAGACTGTACACAGTGGCCCCTGTCTAAGAGCTTGTGTGCACAGACACCAGGCAGCTGTACCTCTCTCCCTGGCCGGGGAGGCCTCGGCCGAGGCTTCAGGCCTTGCGTGCTTCAACGGCCAGTTGTCCCAGCCCTCAGGGTCCAGACTGCCTCTTTAAAGTCATTACCAGCCAAGTGCAGTGGTGCACGCTTGTCATCCCAGTCCTTGGGAGGCTGAGACAGGAGGATCGCAGGTTCTCAGCCAGCCTCAGCTACTTAGTGAGGCCCTCCGCAACTTAGCGAGACCCTGTTTCAAAATAAAGAATAAAAAATAGGGCTGGGGGTATAGCTCAGAGGTACAATGCCCCTGGGTCCAATCCCCAGTACCAAAAAAAAAAAGTCATTACCTCTTAAGGGGTTAAACAGGCGCTGCTGACCCTGTCCTGCAGCCTGATTTGGCAAGTTTGGCCTGGGATCAGTGCACATTACAAATGACATGCAGAAATTCCACTAAAATCAACAGCGCAGCCACCGCTGCCCAGTGATGAGCGACGGGCCCTGTCCCGGCTTTCACAGCAAATCCCGGGGATTAGGCGCTTTCTCTTCTCCGGGAGGCACAGCCCTGTCACCCGGGGCCACACCCTGGCCAGCAGCCAAGTCGTTTCCAGGGTGATGGGCGGCCTCCCAACTGGGGATAGGCCGGGCCTGGCTCCACAGTGAGGCTGGCCACAGGGGGCGGTCAGGGAGCAGGGACAAGACAGCCCTAGGAAGGAACAAACATCTTTTACTCCCCATGCCGGACCCTGTGGAGCAGAGATGGGGCTGTGCCCTGGAACAGCAGCACCCAGAGGAGGGCCGTCGGCCCCTGGTTCAAGATGGGGAACTCAGAGCTGCAGGCAGCCCTGCCCGCCTTTGCTGGACACGCTGCAGCACAGACGGAGGAGCCCGTTCACAAGCACGCCGCACTCCGCGCCCCAGATCAGCTCTCGGGGCCAAGCCGCAGCTGGGACCCAGCCAGGGAGGGTCAGGGAGTGAAACCTGCCCCCCCACAGTGGCCTCCCGAGAAGGAGAGGTCAGCAAGGTAGAGAGGGGGCTACCCTCGGTGTGGACCTTTGGGGTACAGGTCAGGTGACACTCTATGGCTATAGGAGTGCCCCAGGTCACACAGCTGCACCAGCTGTGGTCGGGACTGTCCTGGCCCTGGAGGGAGGCAGAGGACACCCGGCCTGGCCTAGAGGGCATCTGAAAATCCCAGGCCCCACACCTGCCTGGTCCCCATGGACATGCGCCAAGTCATGGGGACGGTGGATCACAGGCCCGTGAAGGCAGGATGTGGGGCAGGACAGGTGAAAGGCACAGGGCTGTGAGCAGGTGTCTCTGGGGCGTCAGGAGGCACAGAGGAGACCAGAGCAGGGAAGCAGCACGTGCTCACCCTGTGGTCACCTGGCCAGGCCCAGGGCAGGTCCCAGCAGATGGTGGGTGACATTGGTTCATCAGCTAGTCCTGGGAGAGTCCAGGGACAGCATGGCCACAGAGGCCCCTCATGCAGCCTCTTAACAAGGCTGCTGGGGTCCTGGAACCCCATGAGTCCCCCCTGTGCCCAGGACCCATCATCACCTGAGGCTGCTTCTCAGACTGCAGGTCCCCATCTCCCAGAATCCTCAGCTGCTCCCAGGTCCTGGGGGCACGTAGCTGAGCCCACGGAAGCGGCTCTCTTGTCTCAGCACTGTGCTTGTGGGTTGTATTGAACTGTGTTCACGCTGTTCCTAAGGCCCCTGCGGTGGCCCCCTCCCCACGCCCACGGCCAGCGTTGCTGTGACTGCTGTGTTTGAAGCCACCCTTGCTGTTGGTCCCTGCTGCCTGGCTGGAGAGATGTCACAGCCCCTAGATCAGCCCCTCTCCCTAGCCTGCTGCCGCCCTCTGGAATAGAAGGTGCAGGCGGTAGGGATCATATCTGTCTCTTTCTCGGTCACTGCTGTGTCCCTTAGAGCAGGCAGGGCCTGACCTGGGGGCCCAGCATGTGGGAATGCCCAGGCTCCAGGTAGAAGAGAAGCTTCCAGATCCGCCCGCGGCTCCTCCAGTGCTGCCTCTCACGGCTTCTCCCTTCCTCTCCCTTCTCTGTTTCATCCACCCAGCCATGCCCACATTCCATGGCATCTAACTCTCCTGGACTTCTGCCATGACATTCACCCCCTTCTCCTCTTGGTAAACTCCTGTTCATCCTTCAAAGCCCAGGTCAGCCATCACGTCCTCTTTGATGCACTTGACACCGCGCCCCGTGCAGCATCTGCGGCTCCTTCTCTTTGATCCCACAGCACCCTGGATGAGCCTCTTGGAACTCCTCCACTCATTCTCCAACAACCGCATGCACCCTGGTCAGGCCCTGCTCTAAGGGATGCGGCAGGAACCAAGACCGACGGGCAGTGTGAATCTGTGTCGTATACCTTTTATTCCAGAGGGTAGGAGCAGACAAGAAACAAGAATAATACACACTGCCAGCTGGAGGCGCTGTGCAGGACGCAGAGCAGGGAGGGACGCAGGCACTGAGCGTAGGTGGCCCCGGTGTTGCCTGAGCTGGAGGGCAGAGCGGGGCTGGTGGGGTGACTCCAGGTTCCCGCTTGGGGGAACATAGTGGGGTGGGGAGTTGTTGAGTGTGCTCAAGTTTGAGTTGCCTCTGGGGAGAGTTGAGTAGGTTGATGAGTTTGGGTCTGGGGTCCAGGAGGACCCTGGCAGGTGGGCAGTGGAGCTGAGGTCAAGACCAGGACACACAGAAGGAAGGGAAATTATTTCCTACCCCCCATCACAGTCTCATGTTTGGCCAACTTGGTAAAAGAAGGCACACCAGACCCCCTTTTTTATTTTGAAACGGTCTCGCTAAGTTGCTGAGGGTCTCTGTAATTGGCTGAGGCTGTCCTCAAACCTGCAATCCTAATATCTCAGCCTCCCAAGTACTGGAATTACAGGCATGCACCACCACCACACCTAGCTGATCTTGGTATTTTAAATATGTGGCCTAGACACCTGTCCCCTTCCTTCCAAGCCAGCGTGCTCTTTCTCCGGGCAAAGAAGGAGGATATCAGAAGCCTGGTCCCTTCAACCTCACCAATTTCTGGCACGATTACTCTAGAATTCCCAACTCCCTACTGCCACATTTGCTATGTATTTAGGACTCAACGCAAGGTAGTTTATTCTGGAAGCGCCCTGAGGTGGGGGAGACGCGGTGGGTTGGAAGGCTTTGGGGTCAGTCCCAGCTGGAGTAGAGTCCACGGCCCTGCAGTATGGCACCTGGGACACGCTACTCTCAGGCCTCATTTTGTCTCCCGGGTCACGATGCCTCTTCCACAGCTCCGCGGCGGGGACCGAGTGCAGCAAGAGGCTCTCGGGTCCGTCGATTCCCGTCCCGTCCCCTGGCGCATGGCCTCTTTCCCAGCTCTCTGCACTCCAGGTTGTTGTTTTGTGGATTCAAGTTGAGCATCTCCAATCCAAAAATTCAAAACCCAAAATGCTCTAAAATCCTAAAATTTTTGAGTGCTGACATGACTCTGCACGTGGAAAATTCCACACCATCAAACTTGGCTTTGTGCACTAAATTATGAAAAATATTGTACATATTGCCTTCAGGCTATGAGTGTAAGGTGTGTGTGAAACATCAGTGAATTTCATGTTTAGACTTGGTCCCACCCCCAAGATACATCTTTATGTACATGGAAATATTCCCAACTCCAAAACACTTCCTGTCCCAAGCACTTCGGATAAGGGACACTCAGCCCGGCAAACAGCCTTCCTTCCTGCTCCGGGCTCTTTCTCCTTGGCTCGCTTGATGTCCTCTGTCCTAGCCTCTGTCCTAGCCTGCAGGGACGGACGGTGATTCCTACTGAGACCGTGTCACCAATTTTCTTTACAGCACCACCATGTGTGTGACAAGCAAGGCCTCATGGGTGTCCCTAGGGCTTCCGCTGCTCCATGCCAGCCCCTTGCATGCACAAGCCACACTCCACCATCCTCCCTGCTCTGGGGCTCTCAGAGGTGGCCCGAGGTGGCCCTCTCCCCTTCCAGGTGGCCAACACCTGACATCTCAACTCCTTTGCCTGGGGGCCACTAGTTCCCAAGCCTCTCCCTGGTGGTGATACTTTTCCACCATGTCAATCATGCTGAAGGCTTGCGTCCTTCATCCACACCTTCGCTCAACGACCAGCTATTGAGTGCGTCAGGTAGAGAGTAGGACCACGGACCTGCTGTGATCCAAGAATCAGGGGCTCAAGACTGGCCAAGAAAAGCAGAGTCCTGGGCCTCAGTGCTGTGTAGTGGTGGGGAGATGACACAAATGACTCACGGACACCAATGACCCCCACCTCTGACTTCAGGTAGGGACAGCTTCTTATTCTTTTTAAGATGTTGACGAGTTGGGCGTGGTGGCGCACGCTTGTAATCCCAGTACTTTGGGAGGCGGAGACCGGAGGATCCGGGTTCGAGGCCAGCCTCAGCTCTCTCTCTCTCTCTCTCTCCCTGTCTCTCTCTCCACCCCCCCTTGGTGAGGCCCTCTGCAACTTCGTGAGACCCGGTTTCAAAATAAAGTATAAAAAATAGGG
>PVJS01040607.1:0-18355 GCA_004027185.1 Glis glis
AGTTGCGGAGGGCCTCACTAGGTAGAGAGAGAGAGAGAGAGAGAGAGAGAGAAAGATCGCGCAAGCGCCCGCGCATGCGCGCTGAGGTTGGCTGCAAACCCGGATCCTCCGGTCTCCATCTCCCAAAGTACTGGGATTAAAAGCGTGCGCCACCACGCCCGGCTTATAATGTAGCTTTTTTTATAGTATTAATTTAAAAAAAAAACAAAGAAATATGGAAGTCCTTCAATTGGAAAATAGTTGATCACATTGCAAATATTCACATTATGGATTAATGTGCATCTATTAAAAATGGCATATCTCCATCCATGGACATGTATTGATAACCATGGCAAATTGTAAGGGGAAAAAAACAAATGACAGGGAATTGAAAATGGTATCATGATCTGATATTTGTAAAGCTGAGGGAGGAAGAGGCCAAAATGACTGATCTGCATTCGAGGACTGGGAGAATGATAACTTGGACACAGCTGAAGTTTCACTCTGGTTTACCACCCAAGTAGCAAACAAAACTGCAAAGAGAGACTGGAGACCTTTGCTACGTATTGGTGGACACAGATCCCACCATCTCCATCCTGACAGAGGTAAAGCCATTTAGTCATTTGGTTAGGTGTGAGCACAAAGGACAGGTCAGAACAGGCTGGAACATGAGCCTACCGCTTCTTCAACTTCCTGGCTTCAAACCTGTGATTCTCCTACTCAGCTTTCCAAGTACTGGGATTACAGGTGTGCACCACCACACTGGACTTGCCTCTTCAATTTCTTAGGCTGGAAAGGGGTCACATCAGTACACAAGAGCCGACCGATTACTAATCAAGGAATTTCACATTGCCCCAAAGTTTTATAAATGTATTTTCCATTTCTTACTGTCTTGTTGGATCCACAGCTAGTTCTTCCTTGCAAAGAGTCAAAATGTCATTTAATGGGCTGATTAAATGGCCATGATTTGGGCCTACTTCACTCAATAATGCAAACTGCCTGTATGGGTTTATATTTTTATACACATGTGATAATATGGAATATACATTTGTAAGAGTATGGGTCTGGAATAACTCACACCAGGCTATAATTATCTGTTACCTCAAGGTAAGAATAAAAAGGGATAAAAGTAGATTGTTAACTTTTCTTTTTTTCTCTCATGATGAACATGTATTGATTTATAATTTTTAAAAATTAAGTTATCCACAACTTAGTGAGACCCTGTTTCAAACTAAAATATAAAATAGGGCTGAGGATGTAGCTCAGAGGTAGAATGCCCCTGAGTTCAATACCTAATACCACAAAAAAATTAAGTTGAAGTTTTGAAGGAAGAAGTTATGATTAGTAGCTATGAAATCACCTATTATAGATCTAAATGATGCTAGGTATTAATTTTTCCAGCCAATATTCCACTCACTCACTCACTCACAGAAGCTGATAAAACCATAATTGGTTCTAAAATTGTAATTAGTTCTAATAAGTTCTAAAATCTCTAAGCTATCGATTTTAGGCATGAAGTAAACTGAGCATTGCTTAGCAAATAAGTACTAATGTTTCTATGTTATTATTTACAAAATACCTTTTACAGGCCATTTAATTTCATCTTCACAACCTGGTGTAACATTTCATTTCCATTTTTCAAATGAAACAAAAGGTGCAAGAAGGTTATATCACTTTCTCAAGGCATACTAATTTTGACTGCAAAGTAATCCCTTTCCAATAATACAATACTATCTAAAAATGAAGCTTAATATAATCAAATATTATCATTAAGATAAGATTACTAGCCAGGCATGGTGGCGGATGCCTGTAATCCCAGTACTTGGGAGGCTGACACAGGAGGATCGCAGATTCAAGGACAGCCTCAGCAACTTAGTGAGACCCTCAGCAACCTAGTGAGACCCTGTTTCAAAACAAAAAATAAAAAAGGGCTGGGGTTGTAGCTCAGAGGTAGAATGCCCCTGAGTTCAATTCCCAGTACTACCAAAAGAAAAAAAAAAAGACTAGATTGCTTCCAGTTACAGTATATATTCACTAATAGAGTGTACCTAAGTTACAGTACCACTGAGTTCCTTACTATACACACATCACTTGAAAGCAGACTTGTTTCTCAAAAACTGTTTCCTTTAATGAATGCTTAATGAGAAGTTTGAAGCAAGGCAGGATTACCAAAGGTAAATACAGGATAATGAATTCTCTTGGGCCCAGTTAGCATTTAAAAATTTCTGAGGTCATCGCCCACCAACAAACAACCTAAAATATACACATGAGCTCACTAATCTAAAAGAGAAAAACATTCTGACATACAGTCATTTCAAGATGCTGTTTGTGTCTTTTAAACTCAGCATGCATCAGAATCTTCTCACATCCAGCAGGTCAGGGATGGGGCTCAAGAATCCACTGGTCTAACAAGTTTACAGGTCGTGCAGGTCCTGCTGGTCCTGGGACCACAGTTGGAGAACTACAACTCTATGCTAAGTAACTTTATTTCAAAACATAAAGCTAGAATTTGATTGAACATTCCATTAGCTATCACTCATGTTATTGGGACGCCCATCTCCTTTGAATGTATAGACTAAAGCTGTGTACTAATGTCTTAACAGCTAATACAAGCAGACCTTCCTGTCTAAGGCTAGAATTTGCACAAAGAGTGAAGGCCCAGTTTACGTAAAAATCACCAGATTGGTGATGAGGTCTGCAGGATTGAGTCTTTCTGTAGATTTAATACAGCCACAGTACATTTCAACCAATAATCCCGAAAGCTGAGCAAGGAAGAACTATGGGCCCTGGCCTTGATTGACAGAGTCTTCTCTTCAACCAATCTGAGACAACATTAACGAAATTTCAAAGTTCTCATATGCTCCAAACCTTGGGAGACAGGGAAGTGGTTTAGCAGAAGAGGTATAGAGAAAGTTATAACCACAGGTTCCTGAGTATAGGACAGTAACTCTTTCCAAGTAAGTTCCTGCTATGAAAGTCTCCATGACCTATACATCAGAGGCAGCCCTGCCCGAGGCACAGTGAGCCCTGATACAACTGCACTTGCATCAGTCCGCGTTCTCTCTGGCCCACTTATCCAACATCCGCTGTGAGAGGCTTCTTACTCCAGGACCCTGATGCCTTATCTTATAGCCATAACAATGGCAGTAAGATTTTTTGCTCTCTTTGTTGGTTTTTTTGCTGTGTCAGGTTCAAGGTAGCATGTTGGCAGGGTTCCTTTAGTAATGAACATTCTGCTCTCTACAAAAGTTTTTTATCCCCCCTCACCTCACATAATCTTTCAAAAAGAAGATATGTATCAATAGTATTATGTGGATGTATCCAGTATGGGCATTTGTGACAAAGGGCTCAGTTTATTTAGTGGGATAACTGTGGATCTTGAATAATAAAGTTACATAATCCTCAGTATTCTCTGTTGGGTGGGATATATCAGATTTTCCAAATAAAATCACGTTGGAGTTCTGAATGCTATTTCATATTTTCTGTTAATTGAACTTCTTAAACTAACTGCCAGTAGGCATGCATATTCTATATTTTAGATATATAAAAGAGGCCAGACAAGGGTAATATATCACTCAAAACATTAAATTAAGGTAACTAATTTTGATAACTGATGTTATTATCATGGGAGGAAGTGTTACAAGTCATATTTTCACTTTTATTACTAACAAAGAAATGTTTGTTAACAGTTTTGTCTTCTTTCTGAACCCTGGGGCATTCTACCTCTGAGCTAATACCCCCAACCCTATTTTATTTTTTACTTTGAAACAGTGTCTCACTGAGTTACTAAGGGCCTCACCATGCTGCTGAGGCTGGCATCAAACTTGCCATCTTCGTATTTCAGCCTCCCAAGGACTGGGATTACAGGCATGCGTCACCATGCACAGCTTAGTTTTGACCTTTTTAAGGATCTTATATGGGAAAAAAGGTCAACTTGATTCAAATGCATTGCCCCTATGCATTTTTAGAAAAGAGTGCTCAAACCAAGCTCATTTCATTTCCAATTCATTGAACCAACATGGCCTGAAAACTCACCACATGCCAGACCCCATGGTTGAAGCTGGGGAGGTAGAAATAAAAGGTGCTCCTCTACATCGCGGAAGGAGCCTCTCACTCAGACTGAGGGCAGGAACCTCCGCAGCAACCAATGACCTGCTTTATACCATTTCTGAAGAAGGGTCAAATCAGAATTTTCAAATGCAACATGTTTATTTTGAGAGAATATAGAGGAATAAAATATGACTGTGATAGCCAAAGGCATTGTTTTATACTCGGAAAAGTAATCTTACTGCTTCCATACATACATTAGTTTCTTCAATTCTTTCATGTGAGAATAAAGCTTTTATTTATGAAATATGTACATTTTATGTATATAATTCATGTGAATATAGAAACATGCACACATGAATATCTATACACATATATATACACATGAATTATATTAACTGTCTATATGTACATGTTATATATAGATGTTCCTTGACTTACAATGAAGTTATTTCCTGATAAATCCATCATAAGTTAAAAATATAGGTTAAAAATAAATTTGTATATGTAACCTATTGAAAATCATAGCTTAACTTAACCTACCTTAAATGTACTCAGTACACTTATACTGGCCTACAGTTAGACAAAATCATCTAACACAAAACCTATTTTATTTAATTATTTATTTATTTTTTTTTTTTTTTTTGCGGTACCGGGGATTGAACCCAGGGGCATTCTACCTCCACGCTACACCCCCGGCCCTATTTTTTATACTTTATTTTGAAACCGGGTCTCACGAAGTTGCGGAGGGCCTCACTAAGTAGACAGAGAGAGAGAGAGAAACAGGAGAGAGAGAGAGCGAGCTGAGGCTGGCCGCGAACCCGGATCCTCCGGTCTCCGCCTCCCAAAGTACTGGGATTACAAGCGTGCGCCACCATGCCCGGCACAAAACCTACTTTATTAAAAGTATTGAATGCCTCATGTAATTTATTGAATGCCTGTGTCCAAGGTATGCTGACCACACAGGGTGCTATGCAGTATTGGTTGTTGACCCTCATGACTGTGTGGCTGACTGGGAGCTGCCGTTCACTGCTGCTGCCCAGGATCACAAGAGAGGGCTGTACTGTATATCCAGAGCCCAGGAAAAGATAGAAACTGAAGTAGAGTACAGTTCCTATTGAGTGCATATTGCTTTTTACACTACCAGAAAGTAAAACAATCATAAGTTGAACTATTTTAAGTTGGGAACCATCTGCATACACACACATGTATATTATACAAATTATGCTATAAATACATATATAGGATGGTTCATTCTGAAACTGAAAGCTTTAATGTTCTTCTTTAATAGATCTCATGTTTTCTTGAAGAGACTGCATCCTAGACCAACCATCTTTTGTGGATGCCTAGGCTGAAAGTTGGCTTAAGCTAGCAGAAAACCAGGTAAAATGTATAGTTTTATATTTGTGTCTCTATGTTATTGGTAACTAAAAAAAACCTCACCCATAATTGAGTGAGTTTCTAGTTATCTTAATCTATCTTTAAAGCCAAATAAACATATATTAAAATATTGATGGTAGCAATCTTTAACACTGTCTTGACCTTGTTAATCCTAGACAGTTCTAAAATACTATGCTATGAAAATAATAGAAGAGAATGTTTTTCAAATTTGGTTATTGAATGTTAATAAAATATTAATTCAACAAACCTAAGATTATAGCAATATCTACCACTTATAAAAGAGATATGGCAAGTTCTGTACTGGGGATAAACATAAATTAACGTTTGTCTTACAACAAAGTACATATTCTTATCCCCATTTACCAACGAGGAAACTGAGGCCCAGAGTGCTTAAGAAATGCATCCACGTGGCACAGCTTGGTAAGCAGTTATCCAACCTGATCCAAATATCTCAGCTGGGGTGAGCAACTCTGCAGCTACTAGAGGGGGCTGATACAGGGCAGAAACTCATGAAAAATGAGCTGGCAAAAAGCACACAGACTCTGGCAGCCCACCTAGGAATGGGAGGCTTAGGAGAAAGAGTAGGAGGGGACGAATGTAGTAAAATTGAACCTAAGTCATTCAAGGGAAAAAAGATCTTAAAGGCATACTTCATTTGAATAAAGTTAACAAATACATTCAAATATCCGTAGTTATTTTTAAAACATTCATTAGATGTGGTCAATAGAAGACTCTTTACAGGTGTTTGAAAGAGGATTCAATATATGCAAAAGAAGTTTACTTTTAAATAAATGTTTCACTTTTAATATGTCCCCACTATTATCTGATCCTATTTATAGCAACAGACAAATCATCTTCCACTGCCTGTCATTCTCACGTGGTCTTACTTCTCTATTCAGTTTGAATTTCATGGTCAATACTGTAATCCTCCCTTGTATTTTTTTTGTAGCCCCTTAACTCTTCTCTCGTATCTTTCTTGGCAAAACTCATACCCTGCTCATATTCAAGCCAGTAATATTTAAATCTCTATATAATCTACTCTGGTATCTACAGGTTGAAATTGGCTGCAGAGAAACACACATCCTGATTAGCATCACTTGAAATTCTCAAGCATAAACCACGAGTTGGCCATTCACGCTGATGGAAATCATACTGCATCTCCAGTGCAGCCATTCCCACATACACAACCATTTCCTATCTTTTCACTTCTCCTCTAACATCCATCCTTCTGAGGACCATGTTTCTATCTTACTGAGGAAACCAAAGCCATAAAAAAGAGAGCTTCCACAAGTTTTCCACCTAGCTTTCCCCAGTGTGGAAAACTTTCCCCAGTTCTTCCCAGAACACCAGATTTGTACATCCAACTGCTCAGGAGGCAGCCCATCCCCAGATAGTTATGTCAAACTGAGCTCCCCGACTATCCCTAAACCTTCTTCCCCCAGTGGTCAGCACTGTCAGCTGATGGCAGCTCCATCCCTCCAGAGGCTCAGCCCCAGAGCCTTTGGGCCCTCCTTGGGTCTTGTCTTTCTGTTACAACCCACATCCAGTCAGTCAGCAACCTGTTGGCTCTCCCTCCCTCGGAAGCACAGCCAGAATCTCATCCCATCGCCTCCAGCAGCAACACACTAGTCTACTACTATCAGCTTAGTCCCATTAAAACCAAAGTTAGACCCTGATATTTTCCCAGTTAAAAACTCTTTAAAGGCTCCCATATTAATTGTAATAACAACTCTGGTTGCATTAGATCTGCCTCCCATTATTTTCCTCCCTTGCTTTATTTTTCATAGAATTTTCATGTCACTTCCCAACAATGCATAATTTGCTTTTGTATTTTAGCTCTTGTCTCCCTGCTCCATCAGAGTAGGAATTTCTGTCTCTTTTTTCTTTTTTTTTCCCCACCAATACAACCTCTGCCTAGAACAGCATCAGGCCACAGAGGAGACTTTCAATGAATACTTGTGGAATAAGCATATGAATGAATAAGTAAAAATAACTCTTTTCATATATGCAATAAAGACTGTTACCTTTAATGATCTTAGACACATTAGCTCTTGTGTGACATAATCAGCTTATGTATTTCCGATGTCCTGGTATACTACTAGAGCTTTCATTATGCATGCTAATGTTATTGTACTTCACATTAAGATCTAGAGCAGGCAGCCCTAAAACAGACACTAATTAGCCTCTGCAACAGAAAGGCATAAAAAGGAAATAAAACAAGTAAATCCTCTTTTTAAAAATAGCTGAGGTACTTAAATTTCATTGTTCTAAAACTCAGAGAGGAAGTTCTTCGGAGTAAACTATTTCTTAAGGATGTTTATCCCTTTAAGTACCAAAACAATTTCATCTGGGATGGAAATCATTATACTCTGTTACTCTGTGCACTCACTTTTACTGTGCTGTACAAATACAGTTACAACTGTATTTGTTGTAACATTTTAAATAAATCTCCTTCTCTGAGAACTCAGCACCAGTACTCTGAGCACCAGAGAAGTCTATATAGTGATGCCTTCAGGGTCTTCAGAAGTATATCCACAGCTGGGTGTGGTGGTGCACGCTTGTAATCCCAGTACTTGGGAGGCTGAGACAGGAGGATCGCAGGTTCACGGCCAGTCTCAGCTACTTAGTGAGGCCCTCCTCAACTTAGTGAGACCCTGTTTCAAAATAAGAAGTAAAAAGGGTTGGGGGTGTAGCTCGAAGGTAGAATGCCCCTGGCACCCGAAAAAAAAAAAGAAGTGTATCCACAAGCTTTCTTCTTCAGTAGTTGAGAACCTCCTTCTTTTGGATGCACTTGTATGGTATGATGGGCTTTCTCCCCATTGGCTGTCCAAATATCTGCCTTTATAAAGATGTAACTCTTACTTCCAACTGCCATAGAAAAGTCAATAAATGCAAATAAACTGAATTTATGATCTCAGTGGTCTGTAGAGAATGGAGGATAAAAATTCAGCAAGATTGTCCTAGTAAAATCATTTTCACTGTTCCGAGAGCTCCTGTCCTCATTTCTGAAGGCTGCCATGTGCCAGCCGGGCACTTTTCTAGGCACTGAAACCAAAGTGATGCAAAGTCCTCTATCAACGCCAGGATTCTTGCCCTGAGGAATACACAGTCCAGCAAAGGGATCAGCCAGGAACCTCGTGAGGCTTCCTCATTACCTGAAATACTTCAGAGACTAATTGCCAGGACACAAACTTGGATGTGTATGTGGCCAGGTCTCAGAGCAGAAAACAGAAAGAGCATTAAAATATGAGCCAATAAATAGACAAGTTCTGAAATAAGCTAGCACACAGATAAATGCTCATTTGGAAAACCAGAGCCAAATATATTTTTAAATGGCAGAAAGCAAATTTACTCTCCTACTATCTTTATTCATTCACACTATGGAGGGTGAACTCCAGCTCAATGTGTGTAAAACAGGATAAACACACTGGGTTGTGATTCTAAATACAGTCTTTAAAAAAGATTACTTGGAAGATACAGGCGAACAAGCTTTATTTAATATCAGCATCCTCTACAGCATCCTCTACAAGACCATCTTGTTCACTATTTTAACCAGTAACTCAACAATGCTTGGCACATCGCAGGCACTCAAGGAATACCTTTAAATGAATTAACTAATGTCAATCAGGTTCTTCATCACATGCCATGTACCCTGGAAATGAATACTCTTCAAACGGGTCAAATCTTAAGAGAATAAAGGTCAACCAATTTACAACAAGGATTGTTGAATGAATGAGTGGGGTCCTTTGCTGGGGGGCTATTAGGTCAATTTCATCTTGATCCTTAAAATGACCTAAAGCCATCTCACCTTCAGCAGAGACAGCAATACATTTGTCCTTAGATTTCTGATGACTTAAGTTGCATTAGATCAATGGTTCTCAAAGGGAGCTAATTTTGGTAATATCTGAAGATATTTTTGGTTATGGGTGCTACAGGCCAGGGATGCTGTGAAATATCTACTACAATGCATAAAATAGGCCCTCCCAACAAAGAATGATCTAGCTCCAAATGGCAAGAATGCTACTGGGTTGCTGAAACCCTGGGTTACAGCTCTACCCCAGCTCTACCACGCAGCCCCAGTGATACCTCTTAGAGCCTCAGTTTCCCAACAGGAAAATGCAATTTAATCCCTTTTGGGCAGGGCTGCCGCAAGGCATTCATGAGAATGTATGTAAGGTATCTGACATATAGTAGATCAAAAAAGGGAGGGTGGCTATTCTTACTCTTATAAGAGTGCTTAATTTTAGTTGTTCGAGGTTAACATTTCTGCTAAGTAGGAAAAGCCTTTAAAAGATGATAATGCTTAACAACTTAAACAGGAAACTCAGAAATTTAAAAACTCAGAATTTTAAAAGAAAGAAAAAGAAAACTCAGAATCTTAAAGCTGAAAAAAGTCTTAAGTATTTGATTTTATATCCAAGATTAAGTACAGTTCAGAGAGATTGATTTGCCCAATCACAATCTAGTGTGTTGATTATGTTTTACACACAATGCTTTTCACATAGTCTGAGCTAATGTGTGGGATTTGCTAACTTAGTTAGCAGCAGCTCACATAAAATAATCCACCTGTTATCTCTACTACCATTTTATTACTTATGCATATATTCATAAAGCATGTCATTATTTACAAATGTGTCATAAACTACTTAAGTCAATTTGAATACTAGTTTATTATGCCAGGAAAAATTTATAGGATAGTTTGATCAAACTATAAAATAACTGAAATTTATTCAGATAGGTACTGGCCTTAAAATTTTCAGTCTGAGCTAATTTGTGGGATCTACCTTGTTTCAGTATTATCCTAACACGTTTTATTACCATCACTATGGTCTGACTTTTAAATTACTATTTTATAAAATCAATATTAGAAATTATTCATCTTTGGCTTAAATATTTACATGAAGAATATACTTTGGAAAGGAGCCTAAACAAATACACAGAAATTGATATGCTACAAATGAACAGGAAAAAAATTTCACTTCATTAATTAACCTAAGAAAATTAATTGAGGTAGAGTTGGAATTTTTGTTTCTGAATGTAGCCAAGGGTTTCCTCATTCATGATGCTTACTATTGGCAAGAATTCATATAGTTCTGTGGGAAGTCTAACCTTTCTTACTTTTCTGGAGCCATAGATAATATGTCTTTAAAACGTTCATTCTCTATGGCCCTGAATAGAAAGATGCTTAACTCAGCATTTGAAAGGCCACTAACCCAAATGTTCAGAAACAGAGAAACTATTTAATTGTGATACTGCTAAATGAAAATACCAAACAGCTGTTCAAAACAATGTTTAAAAGAATTTTTAACAAGTGAAAAACTGCTTAAGCTTATAAAGTTTTAACATGATTTAAACCTGTACAGAAGTATAACCTCACCAAGAACACATAACATATAAACATGGAAAATTTTAGAGTATTTTTAAAAACATAAACACTGGTTTTTTTTGCAGAAGTATATTAATAACAGATTTTTATTTTTAAGTATCTTTTAATGACTATTCATATTTTTACCATCAATATGTAAACTTATTTCAGAATCAGAAAACAGGTCTTTATTTTAATATTGTTAAAGTTAGCCTTATCAAAAGTTTATTGCTATATGTAATCATGAAATCTATGCTCATGGTAGAAAAAAGCATACACAGAGGTTAATATATTGCTTCCTCATTTAAGAAGTGGAAAAAAGATGTAATCCTCTAACTTTCTGTTTTACTCTTTTTCAAGAACCTTACAAAACAAGACATGCTAAGACAAGCATGCTGTCTCAACAGTGAAAAGAATGTTCACACTCAAATCCACAAGTGGTTTGTGTATGTCCTAATACTCAACATTTTATCCAATTAATATTGAAGAAGGGTATATACTAAATTATACATAATTGACTCTATAAAGGCAAATAAGTACATATGTTCCTTCCAAGAAGCCTTGCATGTGATTAGAAATGCAAAGCAATTAAAATATTCTTCTGGACAAAAGACAATCACTAAAAGATATCTCATAGATATGACTCATTAAATTTTAGGAGATAACTTATTTAAGTGCCCAAATAGTTCTGGAACACTGCCTTATTCATGAAAATTGGCTTTGACAATATAATTTAAATGATATCCTGTAAAAGAAAGCTTAGATAACAGTTTCAATGAAATATATTTATACTTATGTTGTGCAAACATAATTCTAGATATCAAAGCAGTCTCAAAATCCCATAAATAAGTCTGTGATACATTTTAAACTACTTCATTACTCTTTACTTTCAAACATTAAAGTCAGTGGGGAGAAAAACTTATAGGTCACATTTTCAATTTGTAATTAAGAACCCATTTCAAGACTCTTCTACCATTTCTTAGTATCTTCATAACATGACTAATCTATAATATTCCAAAATGACCATATTCAACATGGCATGCACCTGGTAGAGAAAGGGAACAAGGAAACAAAATTCCCATCAATATATGAGGGGCTCAATCTGACTTGATTAAATCCAAAGTATCTTAAAAAAATATAGCCTATGTTGTATACAGAGGCACTATGGAAATACTTTTATGCTGGGATTCTAATTTTATAAACTTAATTAATCATACCTTTAATGACCTTGGTAAGATTCCATATTATTTCTTACCTCTATAAAGACACAGAGGACCTCTATGAAAACTTGATTGTGTACAAACTCTCTGAGAGTCTTAAGAGTCACATCTGTTTCTTTTAATCATCCCCCCCCCAAAATATACCCAAGATGAAAAGCTGGTGGAAAGAGCATACCTCTCTCTTTTCTTTTATGAAGGACCAAATGTTTAGTTGCATTCTGTTTTTAAAGGAAACCTTTTGCCACACAGCAATTAACACAAAGCTAGCCAGCACACATCCTTCAGCATTGAGCACTGTGCTTTCGACTTCTTCATAAGCTTATATCTTACATTAATGGCTTTGGTAGCCAGCTCAGTGGTAACTTATTTGTAGCTAAAATGCAAAGAATTTAGCCACTGAAAGACTATATGTACTTTAAAAACTAAAAGGTTATATCAATAGACTACATCGAATGTTTTCAAAGGTCTCTCATACATTTACCTGAGCTATAAATATGAACCAAATACATATACCAAGACTAAAATTGTGAAGTGTGTCTTTTCTTTAAGGTATATGGTATGACTGGATATGTGTTAAAGACAGGCATTGCTTCATTTATTTTGGTTGAACTAGACAAAAGACATTTCAGAATAATGGATGAAAATTTTAACTTCTAAAACCTAAAGATTTGCTTTTGGAAACTATTAGGTGACTTAAAATGTGTTATAAATTTTACATAGATGAGTATTACTTCTCAATGGATAAAAAGTATTTCAACACATCACTTAGTGTAATGGAAGCACAGATTATATATGCCAATTACTTAAATTATTGCAACACACATACTTAAATTGTCCCTGAGGCCTGTGTATTGAGTATGACTAAGTATAGTATATAAATACCAATAAGGGACAGATCAAGCTAAATAGTATTAAAAAGAAGTTGACCATCTTCACTGGAATTATAAAATAAATTAATGATAATTCTAATAATTTATTCAGTGCTACTCACCCCCATACATCTGTTTTGATAAGTCCTGATACCATAATCAGCTGTTTTCAAAACAGTAACAAATGAATCTATAGTTAGCAGAAAGAACACAAGCTCTACACACAGATTCACAACTGGCCACTGACCACAAGCTTTTAGCCTCTTCAGTTTCCAAGTCTATAAAATGGAAATAATATCACCTATAACACAAAGTTTCCTGAGGATGTGTATTAAGTAATGCCCTGTGCCTAACACACTGAAGGTGCTTAGTAACTTCATTCAGCTGATGTTTGCTGTGCTCCCGATGTATCCCAGGAAGTGTTAATAGATACTGGAAATAAACCAGTGAATGGTGCACACTGTAATATCCCAGTACTTGGGAGGCTGAGGCAGGAGAATCGCAGGTTTGTGGTTACCCTCAGCAACTTAGAAAAAACCCTGTTTCAAAATAAAAATTAAAAAGGGCTGACGGTGTAGCTCAGTAGTAGAATGTCCTTGGGTTCAATCCCAATACCAGAACTAAAACAATAAAAAGAGAAAGAGAAAGAAACCAGGAAATAAAACAAAAATCTCTGCCTTTTAGGAGTTTACCTTCTAGCATTCATTAATATTATCTTGTCCTAAACACAGTGCTGGGTATTTGGGGGATTATTAAAAGAGACCTAGAAAGAGGCCAAAATACTCAATTCAGCTTTTTAAAAATAAAATTACAGTAATCATGCAATGCATGAATATAGAGAAATAATCCTAAGAGAAGACATAGCATGAGGTCAAAGGATGGAAAGGGAAAAGAGGCCAGGCTTCCCAGAAGAGAGAGCAGTTTAAGTGAGCCTTGGTTAGTACCTACAATCCTGGTAGGAGAGATTTGTAGATTTTAGAAAAAGTAATATTATGGAAAGGAAGGAGGCTGGAAGTTCTGTGCTCACTTAAGTAACTCTGAGCAGTTCAATATGACTGGGGTATCAAGTACAAATTAAGGACTGGTGGGAAATTCAAAAGGAAATCTATGTTAGGACCACATTGAAATCCTTAATGGTGAAGATGAAGAATTTATACTTGGTTTGGAAGAAGTGAAGAATCGCTGAAGATATTTTGAGAAGAGTGTGATACAGTGGTGGACATTTAAAAGATTTCTTTACAAGAAGTGTGACTCATTGAAATTGGGGGGGCTTATCTGAAAAAAAAAAAAACAAATAAACCTAACAAGCAGTGGGACCATTAGGGACTCACCAAGGCATCTCTGAGTGCACCCCTGTGTCAGTGGCAGCCCCAGTGGCTGGTGAGGCCACAAGGAAATTCGGCCCAGGCCACCGTGTCATGGACCTCGCTGGGCCCTGTACCTCCTCTACTGGCTGCACTCCTGACTTCTGCCTGTTACCAATAGCACACCCTTCAAACTATATCCCTTATCCGCAGGTTCCTATCATCAGCCCATCTGTCCTGACCATGCCCCAAATGAAGCCTGCGAGATTATATGTAACAGGCTGGACATTTGGGAGCACCATCCTCCCTCACAGCCTGGCCCAAATAAAACATGACAATTTGGGGAAAAGACAACCAGCCTACTTCTCAAAGGCCCCACGGAAAGCATTTCACTTTTAATCTTTGGTTTAGGGATCTTCAAAGTATAATAATGCTTTGGATTCTGACATTTTTTTTTGGAACCTGGACAAAGTAGAAATGTTGATTTCTTTACTAAAGGACATCGCAGATTAGTGAAATCTTTGTGGCAAAAACATCCAAGAATATCTCTCTAGGAAAGTTTTCAGTGAAGAAAAGAAGGATATTATCATTAAGATTTTTAGCTATAACTTTCTACACATTTTTATAGTCTAGTTAAGGTAAATTAGAATGTTAGGAAATTATACTAGGTAATTATAGGTACTGTGAACGGAAGATCAAAGATTTCACAACATGTGGGAGAGTTCAAAACTGATTTCCACTCTCCTTCTCATAACCAAGGAAATTATAATTCTCATCACTATCCTATATATAAAATTAAAAACTTCTAAGTTTCTTTTTCTTTTCTAAGTTTCTTTTTACTAACAGAAATGTAGTTGTGCTCATTTTCCTTACTTGGAAAAGCCTAACATTGCATAAGTAACTTTTAGAAAGATCAATTAAGGAGTATGTAATTAAGGCCTATGAGCAGCAAATCTTAGCATATGGGATCAACAGGAAATGAATCTAGGGAGGTAAAGCTCAAGTCAGCCCCACACTGCTCAGTACAGAAAACAACCGGAGCAGAAGAGAGACTGTGAGTAGAATCAAGCTTTGTCTTGCGATTTCCCTCCTTACTGAAATGTTTTCATCAGCTAACGTAATTCAGACACAATGATCCTTGATAAAATTATATAGAATGAGGGAGACTGTGGGAACTCTGAAAGAGCAGATAGGTAATACCATCTATGTGTTCATCCTTCTAGAACAAAGTGTTTTATTAGGAGAGTGATCTTTTTCCCCCTGACAATTAAAACATATTTACTGTAAAAATTTTAGAAATTACAGATTAATACAATGAGAAAAATAGAAATCACTTCTAATTTCACCACCCAAACATAAGTACTATGAACGTTTTGTTTGTTCTTCACCAGTAAATTTGCTTCTGGGCAGAGGTTGATTTTGTTTCTCAAAACTAGAATGTCATTGTATAACTTTTTAAATTTTCATTTCTCATATTCTCATATCAGGAACATTGTTCCATGTCCTCCAGTAGTCTTCCTAATAGTCTCAAATGTTTTGACTTGCTTTTCAGGTTTAATATATGTGCAAAAATGGTAACTTATTGCTATGCTGCCATTCTTTGATTATTGGGAGGTTAACATCTCCCTTACCCCAACCTTAGACAATTCAAGTTTAATTTCTTTGTGAATTGCCTATTTATGTCTATTTTTCATTGGGAATCATTTTTATAAGGGTGTGCATCTATCTCTGTCTTAGTCCAGTTGGGTTGCTATGACAAATTACTATAAACTGGATGGTTTATTTTAAAAAAGGAACTTATTTCTTACCATTCAAGAGACTGGGAAATCCAAGATCAAAGTACCAACAGATGTGGTGTCTGGTGAGGGCTAACTTTCTGGTACACATGGCACCTTCTCGCTATGTCCTCTCATGATCGGGGGACAAAGCAGCCATCTAGGCCTCAAAGGCCCCAACTCTTTAGACCAACACATTGGTGATTAGGATTCAATAAATGAACTTGGGTGGGAGGACACAAACATTCTAACCATAGCAATGTTCAAATATTTTCAGTACTATCTTATGAAAGGGCATACTGGCATGTAAAATACAGAACTTAGTATTTATCTTTTTATTTTGCTTATAGTAGGTATTTCTGGAAATATCTTTGAAAGTGGTATTTTGGGGATTATAAAAGTAACAGTTGCTATAGAAGATGTGGGAATATCAGGAAAAATAATGAAAGCTGTAACTAAGCAACTAATATGTATGTATTTGGGATATGTTTGGTACATATGTGTGTGTATGTATTTGGTATATATTAATGAACATACCTGTTGATACAAAGGAAATTTATATGCAAAGAGAAACAGTTTTGTTCAATGTTTTAACTTAGAAGAATACCTGATATTTAAGAGCTTAATAAATATTTGTTGAGTAAGCAAATCTTACATATATTTATTTAAAAACTGTATTTTATACATTCATGATAGCATAGCCTTGCCTTTTCAGTCAATACATTGCAAGAGAATTTCCAAGTCATATTTTCTTCAAAAATATTTTGGTAACTGAGCTTTAGATAGATAGATGGATAGATAAAAGCATTAACTTATTTAAATATTTGGCTATTACGCCATTTCCATTTTTCATGTTAGAGATAACAGCAATAAACATATTTATAAATCTTCGTAGGGGATTCACATAATTTCCTTACGATATATTTTTAGACCCAGGGTTATTGGATCAAAGCCTACTATTATTTACTCTGCAAATTAATGAAAAGTATTATTTCTATGGCTAAAACCTTTTCTGAAATGAAATAAATCCATGTAAGGTTATAGGGAGCCAATAATGCTTTCGAGAAAATACAACAATCTTCTGTGAGCTGATAAGGAAAGCTGCTGGGCTGCTCTGTCAAGCAGTCTGGTGACAGCATCCAGCACACATAGTATTATTCCTAGAGATAATAAAGTCTCTTAAGTCTATTAGGTTTATCTTCATCAACACTTTGAGAGTCCCCAAATGATGTTGCTTGTAGCATTTTAAAAATTTCCTTCATTAAAAAATTATTTCCAACTAAATATGACAATACGTAAAACCTGGAATGAACGCTTGAACATATGGACATTTTTAAACTCTCTTGGAGTAAGTACATCTAACAAATGAGTCATCTCTGTTCTATTATAAATTATAATCAAATTCTGAGCATTTCCCTCCATTTTACTGACATTGTCAAGATAAACAATATCCTATTCAATTGTGTGGTCCCTAAGTATGAAAAGTATTGGGGTTTTTTTGCCAAGGCAAGGTCAAACATTCCCCACATCTTGTTTCAGATTGCCTAAGTTCTCCATTGCTTTCATAAACTTTAAGTTACAATGTTTTTTTTTAATAGCCTAAAACCCTGAACGTTGTTAACTTGTTTTTCAATCCATACAGCATTATCTCACTTTGATAAAAAACAAAGTAGCTCAATGGAGGTGTGTAAGATTTATTTGTAATGGGAATAGAAACCGTCTAGAATCAGTTGTTATCTTTTGGAGTGGATTAGAGTGTGGGCTCACCTGGGACACTGAATGAGTTACTCTGTTACAATGATCATGTGTTACATTTTTGCAAATCAACACAGAGTTTCTTATGATGATAATCTTCACAGTTCATTACTGGCCTAATTTAAAGGCTGATACAGTGATGGTGGTAGATAAGAAACCCCTATCCTTGTTGGTTCATCTTTCAAGGTTGATTAAGAGTCAAAGGCCTTGCGGGGAGCCTATGGAATGGTTGTCCTCCTTGCAAGGAGTTATTATGAAAAGCAGCAAGAAGAAACTTTGCTCTTTTTTAGACCACATTCTAAATACCTGAGCTAACATGCCCTAATGAATAAGGGTAGTTTAAATATATTCCTTCCAAAGACACATGAGGAATTCACTAGCCAATCCCTGTCTCTTTGCAGTACAGGATAAAATATAACTATATGTTTTATAATGTAAAATGAAGAGTGCCCCAAATATCAACTAAGTTCTTAAAGTTAGCCTCAGCAAGGAAGAATGTGAACTTTTTTTTTTTTTGGTAGCACTGCTTTCAAAACTATTTCTGAGCAAGTTCCAACATAAACACCTTTTTTTCTTCCTAAGAACTCAACCCATGGCTCATTTACTGGGCTAAGTTGCCAACACTTTTCCTCCCCATCAC